>PITA01003183.1:0-27416 GCA_004023965.1 Spilogale gracilis
CCAGACTTGAATACCTAAGATTATTCCCACTTGGTCCTCATGATTATCCTTTTTAATGTATTTTTGGATTCGATTTCCTAACATTTTAGTAGGCATTTTTATATACATGTTCTTATAGTATTTTTACCTGAATTTGTTATAAGAACAATGCTGCCCTAATAAAATGGGTTGTTAAGTCTTCCCTCCTCATCTAATTTTTAAAAAAAGATTTATTTATTTATTATTTGAGCAAGAGAGAGAGAGAGAGAGAGAGAGAGAGAGAGAACATGCACAGGAGCATGGAAGAGGGGGATGCAGAAGGAGAGGGAGAGAGGGAATCTCAAATAGATTCCTCTGTGAGCACAAAACCCAATTCAGAGCTTGATCCCATGACCCTGAGATCACGACCTGAGCCAAAATCAAGAGTCAGACACTTAGTTGGATGAATGAACCACACAGATGTCCCTCTCCTCATCTAATTTCTATGTAATGGATGTTATCTTTACCTTAATGTTAGAGTATCCCTCAATTGATTTCTCTGGGTCTGCAATGATGAGAGTAGAGTGTTCATAATAAAATTCATTTTCAAAATAAATTTTCTTAGAACTGTAAGCTTGTAATGAGACATGAAAATGCCACATTTAATAAGTAGTAAACTCCAATTTAAACTCTATACTTTTGATGACTCAACTGTATTATGTATGCATTAAATGCTAAAAAAAATCTGTTTAATCATCTTCATTAACTGGGCATTTACTGCTTTCTTTTGTGGCCTATTTCTAAAATTGTACATCTGATTTCATTGACATTTTCGTCTCTTGACTTAGGCATACAAAAAATTGAGAGTAATACAAGTTCATAGAATTTAATATAAGAATATCTGAATTTTAAAAGTTGAATGAAAAGATGAATATTGACCCAAACACCTTGTTTCATGTTTGTATTAGTGAAATAATATCATTCCTTTGTCATGAGACATACTAGCATGAAGTCTAACATTTTTGTGCTCAGTTTAAATCATGTTAAGTTTTGTGATGTTATTGGTGAGGGGCAAATGCGTTCTATTCGGTATCTGCAAATATATGTATCCGCAAGGGCAGGCCAAAGCTGCAATAATATATTTTCTGGGAAATGGATGCTTTGCCAAAGACTGTATTTTCCCGATCTACATTTTCATTTAGATCTGGTAGTGCGGCAGAACTTACCAACTGGATAAAAGCTGAAGAGATATATACCATTTTTAGGCCAGGGTGATTAAGAAATATTCTCCACTGTTTTTTGTTTTTTTTTCTTCCATTTTTCCCACTTGATGCAAGCTTGATTGAAATGGGGATGGTGACTTTGGAAAATTATGGAAAATAGCAGAGATAAAAGGAGCCTGGTCCCTATTTTTCGGTTTAGAGGAAAGTCCACCCACAACTCAAAATAGTGACTTTAGAGTCTGTTAGATAAGAACTGTTTGTATATTTATGGATCTATTATGGATTTTTGAATGTCTTTGGTATAAGATTTATCATTCTAATAAATATAATAAAGGGACTTAGTTTTAAGTTCATTTTACTGAAAATATACATTGTATATCAATAATGAGCACTCTTCTTAGTAAATTTATTGAGTGATGATCTATTCCATCTTAGAGAAGTGGGATTCAGTTCTTTTTGTTTGTTTGTATTTTTTTTGTTTCAAATCTAAATCAGCAATACACATATCAAAGTGCTCTAGGTGAAGAAAGCATAAGCTCGTCTCCTTTATAATAATAACTTGGGAAACAAATTATCCTAAAACTTAGTGGTGTCAAACAATCATCATTTAATATCTTACAGTTTCTGTGACTCTGGCCTGTGGACATGGCTCACTTGAGTGTCTTTGGCTCAGGGTCTCACACTATAATCACACTGTTCATCGGTACTAACATTATCTCAAGCCTGGTATAGGCAATGGATCTGCTTACAGTCTCACCCAGGTAGCTGCTGGCAAGCCTCAAGCCCCCTCTGGCTGTTGGCCGAAAAGCTCAGTTCTATATCAACTGAGTATTACATAAACATGCCCCAAATTGCTCTTATATATTAGCCCAGTGTTGTTTATTTCTTCACAGAAGGCTATGACCATTAGATCAAAATTCACTGGCACAGAAGTAAAATTCATACACATCCAATTTCCATAAATATAGCTCAAATAAGTCTGTTTTTTTTTAAAGCAATTTAGAGACTTCTTCTTCTGCATACCTCATGAAAATTGTGCACAATGACTGCTAGCCATACTTCAGACAAATCCTCTGGCTATTAAAGACCCTAAACCACTTCCGGCCTTGGGAGCTTTCTGATCTAGTCTCCCCACTTTGTGGCTGAGTGGCCTCACCTAGATCCCTAAACATCCTTTCTGATTTTTCTGGAGTTCCTCCTGGAGTTCTCTTGCCCTCCTCTCCTTCTGGGCAATGACCCCACCTCTCACCCTGGACGGTCTCCTATTATGAGAGACACCCCTTCATCCTGCAACTGTCTAAGGCACTGGCCCTAGAGACTCGTTATGTAATACTGCCACCTTGTGGTTTCATTTTTTCAGCTCCATCTTCATTAGCACTTAAATCCTCAAATTTCCCACAGCTGCCCAGGGCAAATCCAGAGCCTGGCAACTGCCTGCCTTCAGAGCAAGCAGGAGAATGAGAGAGAGCACCTAAGACAGAGCGATAGTATTTTTATATTAATCTCCAAGTGACATCACATCATACCTGCCATATTCTGTCCTTTAGAAACAAGTCAATATATTTAGCCTATACTAAGGGGAGGGCATTACAAAAGGGCTCAAATAAATAGTAGGAGACTGGGATCATTGGGGGCATCTTAGAGGCTTCCTATTACACAAATATGTATATTATCAAACACATTAAAGAAGAAAACTCATTACTGTTGAAATCAATATGCACTTAATACATAAGAAAGCTTTCAAGATCAAAAAGACCATGAATTCTATTTCATGACTAATGTATAAGGGCAAACATTTACTCTTAAGGGTTTCTATAGTCTAGGTAAATTAGAATATTAGGTTATTAGAACCATCAGAGTTTAAATATAAAATTACAGTGAATCCTTTTGTTATTTTCTATATAATTTTTAGATACACATTTTCCCTAAATTTTTAATTGCTTAAATTACTGCAATATTAAAAAGCCTTGAAATTCCTGTTATTTTACTCGATATATATCTTATCTCTGTTTTGTGTTAAACTTTATTTAGTTCACATTGCCCCAGTTTGGGGGAGTTGTGAATGACAGTTGTTGCGAATTCTTCATGTTGCACATCTAGGTATTTTCAGATAATCTTGTAACCAAATTACTGAAAAATTGTGTTATCTTACAATAGTAAAATCTTGAAGCAAATCTTTGATAATCATTAATACATCATAATAAATTGAATCTTTTCTACAATACTGTTTGTTTGTTTGTTTGTTTTAAGAGTTTTTATTTGAGAAAGAGAGAGCCTGCACAAGCAGGAGGGGCAGGGAAAGGAGAATCTTAAGTCCACTCCACACTGAGCATTGACCTTGACAGCAGCCGGGATCTCAGGATCCTGAGATCACGACCTGAGCCAAAACCTGAGCCCAAAGCAGATGCTTAACTGGTGGAGACTACACCACTCAGGTGTTCCTTAAAAATGCTACTTTTTAAGACACTTTTCACACACAGAAAACTCATTTGAGTTTCACAGCTTTTTATGGTTATATTATTTTTCACTGTTTTTCACATTCAGTTTTGATTTAGAATCCAAGCGAACCAAGAGTTAACTCACAAACCAAAGGTTTTTCATTCCAAAGGGATAATTTTGTAAGCACATAATATGACAAAATTGCTTTCCACAAAAAAATTCTTTAGACACTGCACTTTTGCAATACATATGGCATCATGCTGAGAATAATGATCTCTTCCTGATACTGAAAACCTGACAACATTGTGTAAGGTCAAAAGCTATTTTCACTTTAGAATGTGTTTTTCTTAAGTTATTGCTGCTTGGGTTTCATTGGATTTTTAAAGCAATGTAGAATCTTCTTTTCTTCAATATGTACAGAGCATAATCATCTCACTTAGAATATTTGCTTCCAGAGAAAAGTCAAGAACATATAGCTACAAATATTCTTCTTTTGATAAACAGAAAATATACTGCACAACAGTGAATAATCTTGATATTATGATTTCTCTCTTGAAATTGAGATTGTGAGACTGTTAGCTCTGATAGTTCTGAATTTCAAAGTGTTAGTTCTATATAAAGGGGAGGCTTTTTCCTCCAAACTGTATAAATTATGTGACTCAGAAGTTTGTGGAGATTATCGGTTAGATCTTTGTTTTTTCATTGTTCTTTCCCTACTCACTTTTCTACATGAAACAAAAGAGAGCACTGGACATTATATGTAAGTGATGAATCACTAAATTCTACTCTGGAACCAATATTACACTGTATGTTAACTAATTAAAATTTAAATAAAAATTTTAAACAAAAAGAAATGAAAGAAACAAAAAATATTTTTAGGTACTGGTCAATAACTGGTTCTCACTTTTATTTATTCTGGGTACAAGTCACTCACCAAAGTATATTGCCTAAAGATTTTAAATGCTTTTGGAGAGGGAAAGGACAGTACTTTATTTCCTGTATCAGACTGTTTGTTTTTTTTTTAAGATTTTGTTTATTTATTTGAGAAAAAGAACGAGAGCACAAGCAGGAGCAGAGACAGAGGGAGAAGGAGGCTTCCTGTTGAGCAGGAAGCCCTAGTGAGGCTCAATCCCAGGATCCGGGGATCTTGACCCAAGAAGATAAAAGCTTGACCCTCAGCTGACTGAGCCAGCGAGGTACCTCCTGTATCAGAGATTTTTAAGAGTATCAAAAAAAAATTTTGTGATAGAGCAAATATATTGAACTAAAGTGTTGGGTCATCGGTTCTCCTTTCTTAGATTCTAAGTAACTTTTGAAATTCACTTGTTCTTAAATTTACCCACAAAGTGCTTAAAAGTTAAAGTCCTAGCATAGTGGTATAAAGGAACACTTATGTTCTGAATGTATATATTGATCAGTTTGCTTTGTTTAATTTACCACTGTGATGCTAACTTATTCTAGAACCAAACTCTGGAGTAGAGTTAGGAATGGTTGTTGGAGATAGGAAGTGGGAAGAAGGGATTTTTTTTTTCTCTTTCTATTATGGCCAAATTTATTTAAACTAGAAAACATATTAGATAACTTAGTCACAATTTGAATTATACTTGTTTGAATATCATTTGTTTATATAAATATGTGATTACCCAAAAGGTACATATTTTTCATAGGAAATTATTCATTCTTAAGTTGTTTCTACAAGGTGGGTAGAAATTCACTCAATTTATCATTGACTAATGACTAAATTACTTACCTAAGGGAGTAACATTTATTGATACTAGTTTTTCTTTTAAGTTTGGTTCAAATGCACTGATGCAATTCTCTTCACCCTCTAAGTGTCTGGTAGGCTACTTAAGAAACTAATCTTCCGGTAAGAAATCTTCCACAGGGAATCAGTCCTCATTTAAAAAGCAATTTTAAGGATGAAATGTCATTTTTATGTACCTTTTTTCCCCTAATACATCTATTTCCCACTGATAACAATCTAAAAATTAGACATTTTTGGAAATATTCCTAAATCATTTAATGCATACCTCTTTGTTCTCTTAAATAAAATCACTAAACAGAATTGATACCTTTTTGGTAACAGGCTATCATTTTGATCTGCCAGTGTTACCACAGAAAGGCTATTTATTCATTTTTGCCCTTGGGGTTGGTATTTTTGATCTTATAAAACACCCTATTTAAACTTGTGCATGTTTTCTGCTTTATAAGAAATCAGTTATTTGTGGTGTATAAATAACAAGTAAATAAATTTTGAATAACCATCACAAGGAATCCTCCTGAGTCGAGGAATGAGGTTTGCATACTGAATTTTAAGCAACTTTAGAGCTCTTCTTTCCTCACTCTACTCTGTTAGCTGCATTTTAAGATGGTGGTGGAAGTTAGTATAGTTCCTGCAAAAGAGAAAACACTAGAAACTATTTGAGAAGCATATGCTGTGCTGGAGAAGAGATATGCTTGTGGCATCTGGATTTTATCTTGTTAGTAGAGTACATGGGTTAGTCAAATCCAGATTGATAAACCCCTCTTTGCCATTATTGCCTATTTGCACATTTTCCAACAGAGGTAGAGAATATGAAAAAAGATGACCGTCCTTAAATAGGTCTTCTTGGTTCTAATCCCTCCCCGCAATTGAGATCTGAAAATTATTCATCAAACCTTGAGTGAACCCTATAAAAAGTAGAATTCTTGGAGTCTGTGAATTGACATGTTAAAAGCAAGCTCTCGGTGGTGGTTGCCAAGGATTTAATCAGAGAAAAGTGACTCAGTTTGAAGTAGTTTGGGCTCAAATAAAAGATGTGCTCAGATTTCAGATATGGTACTTTATTTGAAAACCATTGCAGCAGATTTAATTTGAAAATAAGTTTAAATACCTGGGAGCATTACCTATTGAGCTGTGTTAGGGATGGCTTTCGATTTGGTGTTGAATATTTTGTACTCTGAGATTACATTTTGTGCTAGGTTGCATAAAATAGTTTACAGTTTCTAAAGTAGTTGAATGATTTGTGTTCAACTTGACAATTTATAAGAAGAAACTAATGGAAATACTAACATTCTATAATGTTCATACAGAAGGCTGTATCATGTTTTTCTGCTTGTTGAAATAAAGATTTATCATTCATTCATAGATTTGTTTTTAAGTGTTCCATTCATGTGATTCTCTGCTTCTCAAGAGGTTTTCTGTTCCTCTTTGAGAGGAAGACATTGTCACCATTTTCAAGCAGCTGCTTATTCTTCAGAAGCTGAATGGGCATTGCAGAACATTGCCTGAAATTCACTCTTTATGCCCATTTGGTTTTCTTCAATTTGTAGCAGAATGAAATGAACTACTTCAGACTCATTCACTGATTTTATATATGTCAGAAAAATTATTTTTTCTATGCTGTGTTCTTAGCATCTATTTATATTTATTTACTTAAAATAAGGCAAAATACAAGTTGAGTTCTTCAGGACTTTTAGAAGTTACTTAATAAATCACTATTCTTTGAAGCTAGGTTTTTATTCAGAGTATAGTTTAGAACAAACTGGTGGCAGAAATACGTAATCATTAAGATATGTTACTTACAGGATATATACCATGAGGGATAACTAACATTGATAAGTATATTAGGATATATTATTCTAGCATATTTTTAAGGCATGATAGTCACTGTAAAAATCATAAACCATATTTTTACAAGTCTGTTGGCCCAATATTTTTTTCAAGCCTTTAGGAAACTTAAATGGGTACATGCCTAATTTTTTTTATATTAAAAACAATCATTGGTGAGCTATGGATTACTGTGCGCTATAAATTGTGTAGGTACTGGATACGCTTTGCTGTACAAGGCAAACATCTCCCTACCTACATGGGGCTTATTTCCTAGTCAATGATTTGTAACTCATGGCACAAGATTTAAATTTAAATGAATGGCATTAGATACAACATAGAATATGTACAAATTATTCAAAAATTTAAAAAGATACTTTGTCATTTTTGAAATGTTGAATGCCAAAGGGTGTCAGTTAATATGCACTTTTCTGCCGGTGACATCTGGAAAAAGTCACTTTCTCTGGTGCCTTGTTCTCAGGAATGCTATTAGCCACTTCTGGTCTCTGCCATTCTGCCAGTAGTGACTGTTTTATTCTAGTTAGTACCTGTGGTGGTTTCCATTACAAGCGAAGACTAAAAGATGTCTGAGCTGAGGAAATGTATCATCTACAATAGTGCCTTGTTCCATATAAATTGTTTCAGTTCCCTGGGTGCCTGGGATGCCCAGTCGTTACGCATCTGCCTTTGGGTCAGGTCATAATCCCAGGGTTCTGGGATTGAGCCCTTTGTGGATCCCTGCATTGGGTTCCTTGTTCAGCAGGAAGCCTGCTCCTCCCTCTCCCACTCCCTCTACTTGTGTTCCCTCTCTCACTGTCTTGTCTCTCTGGCAAATAAATAAACAAAATCTTAAAAAAAAAAACAAAACAAAACACTAAATTGCTCCAGTTCCCTTAAAGTGATTTAGAAGAGTAACAGCTATACCGTGCCTTAATTATCCTTGTGATGCCTTTAACTTTTATACTTTTCTCTCTATCCTTAAATAAAAACTCAATGTTATCTTAATCCTAATCAAAATGATTTAGGATTGCCAATTATACACCAACAGCCCCAAACAGGAAAAAATCTAAGCTCTAGAATAAGCTTAAACATTATGAAGTCATTCTTATTAACCAAAAATAGTCTTATATACAATGAAAATACCAATCCAAATTATCATATAAATCGTTTATATCATTTTCTAATAAATAGTAAAGCAGTAGCAAATTCACAGAGACTTATTTTTAAACTCTTTCTTTTTTTCTTTTTGTTTCTTGTTTTAACTATTACTTTTGTTACATTAATTTTGGGTAGTTTGGAGCTGAGAATGCCAAGTTTCATAATTATAAATTAAACAGGTTTTTATAGTTCTTAAGGTTTCTTAACACTTGGAAAAATACATAATGGAGATGATGTTATGGGCTGTTAGACAAAGGGGTTAGATAGAGGACTGCTGTTCTTTTCTTTCAGGAGGTTCAGTAGGGTGGAAAATGAATTAAGAGTCAATGATGTAACTTTAACAATAGATATGTGTAATACTTTAGAAATATGGAATATGTCTTGTACGGGTGCTAGCTAGCTCTGTATACTTGATATTTCTC
This sequence comes from Spilogale gracilis, assembly GCA_004023965.1. Lineage (NCBI taxonomy): Eukaryota > Metazoa > Chordata > Mammalia > Carnivora > Mephitidae > Spilogale > Spilogale gracilis. The sequence goes on from PITA01003183.1 coordinate 8,790, forward strand.
CTTGCTTAAAAATTATTCTGTTGTGCAGAGACATTTTAAAACATGAGTTTTCTTTGCCTTCCATTGGTGACCCCTGTTTCTTTTCATGTTTAGGAAAGGTCCAGGCAGAACTAGGGAACCCACAGTGCCACCCACCATCTTAGAAGGAGGTGGGGGGAAGAGCTTGGTTAATGGACCACCTCTATGGATACAACTTGTTATTCTTCTACCTGAAATGATATGTTGCCCATACATCCAAGATGACTGACAGTGTCAGTATCAATTGTAACTTAACCTTTCTCATTTGGGATAGGAAGAGGAAACTGTATGCTCTGACAATATACATATCAGGCATGCTAAAAGTTTGTTTGTGTAGCGTAGAACAACGTGTCAAGATTGAGACTAATATATACTTTTTCTATTGTTGTAATATGCAGATCCTCTCAGGGGAATTCCACGACTCAGACTTTGCCATGGAATAATCTCAGATGAAGGATATTTTATTACATAGTAAATGCTCAAGGACTCCAGGATTTGTAGGGCATGTAAGTCCAAGGAATCCTTAACTCATAGTATATCAAAGATTACCATAAGATGTTATGTCAAACAATTCTAATAATTCTCATCAGAGGGCAGGCATGGGACTGGCTACCCTACATATTTCATAAAATCTCCTTCACAAGGAAGTCAAGGAAATTCTCTGAAGATATTTAGAGAAGTAGCCAGCTTCTCAAAATAGCAACTCCTGTGTTAGTCTGGCTTAGAAAGAGGCCCATCATATCTACTACTCCTTTCTCTACAATTATATGGTTCTTTTTATTAACTTCTATGATTCTTTTTAACTCTTTGTGTTCTCATGCTTACCCCTGTGCTTGCCCCTGCCTCATGTACCTTTAAAAGTGTCATCTCTTTAGACATAGTGCTTCGCACAATGCTTTTTTAAATAGTAGTTAGATTTGTTCCACTCTAATAAAATCTTGAATTTAAATTCTAGACAAAGACTGAATTAACACTCTAGTTCCACAGATTGCATTCCAGGTTTTTGCTTTCAATTTATAAAAAATGTATGCAAAGGGGCACCTGGGTGGCTCAGTTGTTAAACGTCTGCCTTTGGCTGGAGTCGTGAACCCAGGGTCCTGGGATAGAGCCCCACATCAGGCTCCCTGCTTGGCAGGAAGCCTACTTCTCCCTCTCTCACTCCCCCTGCTTGTGTTCCCTCTCTAGCTGTGTTTATCTCTGTCAGATAAATAAAATCTTTAACAAAATAAATAAATAAGTAAATAAAAATGTATGCAAAATAAGATAATACAGTGGTTTCATATAAGGTCACAACATTATTGGACCAAAGTCTTATTTAAGTCTGTCACTGTTTTTACTTTTTACTGAAAATTGCTTAAAAATATCTGCATTCCTGCCTTTTGGTATTTACAACTACTGAGACTGGTGGAACCAAATAACACAGAAACTATTTAACAAAAATGCTTCTTTGTGTATTTTTTAGACACTCACCATCCTGTGATTTACAAGGCCATAGCAATTGTTACCTCCAGGGAAACAAACACAACATAATCCCCCAAAATGTCACAGATCATTTTTGAATTTTTTTTTTTAAAGATTTTATTTATTTGACAGAGAGAAATACAGCCAGAGAGGGAACACAAGCAGGGGGAGTGAGAGAGGGAGAAGCAGGCTTCCCACAGAGCAGGGAGCCTGATGTGGGACTCGATCCCGGGTCTTCGGGATCTTGACCTGAGCCGAAGGCAGTAGTTTAACCAACTGAGCCACCTAGGCACCCCTCATTTTTGAATTTTAAGTTAGACGTTTTGCAGGTCCAGAATGAGAAGTTAAACCTACAAACTATCTTTTTACACAAAGTCTGCCTTTTTACAAGACAAATAAAAATAAAAATATTTGCTGAGCTCAAAATTGAGAGCTGGGAGCTCTACAAATGATTGAGTGAACCTAGAAATGGCTATATAATGTGTCCTGGATTGCAAATGGCAGATTGGGCACTCTTTAGTGGGACTCTTCTATAGTTATGGTTGGGTGCTGCAAAAGATTTCTGCTTGTACCTCGCCCTCTTCTGAGGTTAAAACTCTTCTCAGGTGTCAGTAAAGGCCCTTAGATTTGTTTGGGATTTCCAGAGCCATGGGGCCTGTGCTGAATTTGTGCTAATGTCAGTGTTGGAAGATATTCTCATCTCTCTGTGAAAGGCCCACAAGAGCATGGAAATATCATATGCATTATTTAGGCAAAGGGGTTTGGAGAGACTCCTACTTACCTGGTTTTCCCAGGCTCGGTCAGCTGCTACTCCATCTGCTAAATTTTCCCTTTTCTTTTAGGAACAAGAACAACCATTGTGTCGAGAATTATGATTATTATAAAATCAGTATGAAAATCTTCACATCGAGGGACAGTTATTTGACAAATTCATTTTCTGTATCTGCCTTTGCAAAATTCTAACAAATTAACACTTGCTGTTATGTAAGTGCCAATCAATAAATACCTCTGTTTATTATATAATATTTGATTTATTACAGTTAAAGCATTATTATAAATAAATATGAGCTATGACGATGGTAAACACTCCACAAAATTGAAGTTAGTACATTTCTAAATTTTTTATTAAAGCTGATAAGTTGAAAAAAATGAAAAAAAGAGCAAGTTCACAAAGAAACACTTGAAAATTCTTTTTTAACTGAAAGAATACATGTAGATCACGTATGTTTGCATTGCTAACACTTTCTAAGAGCTCCATAGAAGAAACAATTACTAGAAGAGCTTGCTGTTTTCATTCAGGGAAAAATTTGTAACTTATTGTTAGATTCTTCATAAACGCTACTTATTTAATTGAAAATATATCAAAATAATGGGTTTATTCTGTGCTTATGAATAAACATATTTAGAGCACTAAACAGACTTTTGAAGTTGTAAATAACATACTCATGGTCCTTTGATTGGACATTTGACCCTGACTCCACAAGTGACTGAAGCAGGAATCACATCTTTTTTTTTTTTTTTAAGTATTTTTTTGTTTAAAGGTTTTATTTATTTATTTGATAGAGAGAGAGAGAGCACAAGTAGGTGAGAGGCAGGCAGAGAGAGAGGAGGAAGCAGGCTCCCCGCTGAGCAGAGAGCCCAATGCGGGCCTCAATCCCAGGACCCTGAGATCATGACCTGATCCGAAGGCAGAGGCTTTAACCCCAGGTGCCCAGCAGGAGTCACAGCTTAAACAAAGGAAATTTTAGACTGGATTTAAGAACATACCTTGTGAGGGGCGCCTGGGTGGCACAGTTGGTTAAGCTACTGCCTTCGGCTCAGGTCATGATCCTGGAGTCCCCACATTGGGCCCCACATCAGGCCCCTCATCGGGCCCGCATCAGGCTCCCTGCTTGGCAGGAAGCCTGCTTCTATCTCTCTCACTCCTCTTGCTTATGTGCCTTCTCTGGCTGTATTTCTCTCTGTCAAATAAATAAATAAAATCTTTAAAAAAATAAACAAAAACAAAGAAAGAAAACATACCTTGTGAAAAGGAAAAGCAAAAAACCAAGGATATACGCCCAATAGGGATGATCTCAACATGATAGCGACAGAACAGTCCAATCACATCCTCTCTGTTTGGGAGGTTTTTTTTTGTTTTTTGTTTTTTAATGCAAAATTGTATACATATTTATTTGTCATTTATTCTTATTGGGGTTCTGAATTTTGAGTTTACATTAAAAATTTAAAAAAGCAAATAAGGAAATATTGAACAAATGCTTCCCTCCAGTTCTTTTCTTATACATTCCCAGAGAGAAAGCACAGAAACAGAGATAGAAAATCAGTACTGAGTGCAGGAGGAGAAACAGAGAGAGAGGGTAGAGATGGGAGGGTGGGATGGAGCTGTGATTAGAATAAGAATGCCAAGTTGATACCTTGAACTGAAGTTATTGGTAAAGCCTGCATCTGTTGTTTCTGAAAAAGGTCTTTTGCTTTCCGTTTTTGTTTTTGTTTTGTGTGTGTGTGTGTGTGTGTGTGTGTGTGTGTGTGTTTGTTTTTTTTTTTTTTTTGTGCATTCTTTCTGCAGTAAACTCCATTATGAGAAATAATTTGGGACTGACTATTGTTTATATCTTGAACTAACCTATTTTACTCATACCTTCAGAAATATTGCAAGGATTTAAGGCACATTGTACATCTCCAAATCAGGATAATCAAGAGATCTTTTCACCCCCGCCCCCCAAAAGTGCTACAGATGAAATAAAATATAGTCATTCCACAGTGTGGTGCTGCCCGGTAGTTGTGGGACTATCACAAGATCTTATGCGACCTAAAGTTTTCTGTAACAACTTTGTTCAAAATAAATGCTAGTTATATTTGAAAAGAGTCTCTTAGTGTTAAATAAGCAATTTTGTGTTTTTTCTCCTTTATTGTGTATGCACCATTTTAATAACATGATAATTAGATTACCCAAATCCTATAGAAATATTTTCAGAAAATTTTAGTCTCTATTCAGCAACTAGGCCATATCTAAAGTTTAATCTTTATCCTGATATACATATTTCAAGTGAAGTGTTAGAATGAATGTTAGCAATATTTGAATTATGATATCAAAAAGGGGTAGCTGTTTTCTAAAAAAATAAAGCTGTGTTTCCATGTTTTCTCGATTATACTTTCATGATGATATAACAGAACACCTGGGAAAGGGCACTATTTCTTCACAAAAATCAGACTGTAGCATAGCCCACATTTTCCTTACCCCTAAATGGTCTTTCTGTACTTGTGCAAATATAAAGCAAGTATGCACACATTTCCCTAGAGAATAGAATAAAAACATTTCTAGGTTTTTCACTACATCTCTTATTTTTCCTCTTTGGATGCAAGTCTTTTCTTATTTTTGACATTTGTGAGGTTTGTGAGATTCATGAAAGAATCCCTCAAATCATCGGATCATCAAGTTATGCTCTTCTTATTGTTGCTTCATCTAACGTCATTTATCCTATTTGATCTGGGGCAATCTCTTTCTTTTAGGAGTCTAAATAATTAAGAATTATAATTGTCGAAAAGTAGAACCATTTTCAGCATTATGGACCCAGGTTTTTAAAACACCATTTTACACTTCTCTCATGTCCCATCTTGATACATCTTATGTCTACAATTAAGGAAACATTGGATAGGGTTTTTGCCACAGCTAATTTAGGAAACATCATTTTTATCTATATTTACATTTCTATTATCCGAATTCTTGGAGAGAAACAGAAAATTTAAGAAGAAACTTTGAACATCTCATGAGGTAACTTTTGGTGTCTGTTTAGACACTGACTGAAACTCAATGGAATAAGGTATAGCAAAATTACGGGTTTGTGGGAAAAGTCTATTAGAATGGTCTCCTATGTATGACTGAATTTGGAGGGCTGTTTTTTTTTTTATTTGCTATAAACTTATTAGCAATAATAAAAGCCATAATCTGTGAAACGTAAGTGACTCCTCCAGATTTTGTTGACAATTTTTTATTATTTGACATTTGTACCCCAACCACACTTTCACTCAATTCTCAGTCTTTCTTTCCTCTACTCTGCACCCAGGCAGATGGGCTGCTATTAAGCTCACTGCCTCAGCTTTCTTGAGTGTCTGAGATAGAATTTCTTGAAAATAGACCTTATGATGGAGAGTTCTTTGGGGATCATATGGGATTTATCTTGAAAGTTATACTTGTAAGGAAGTGAAGTAAGCAGTATTGGCAAAAGGAGAAGCTCTTTTATAATGTGAGGACATCTGAAGCCTTAGCCATCCCAGGGCGAGCTCTGGAGCTGTGAGGGCCCTTCAGAGTTGTTCCAGTTTGTAACCCCACTTCAACCAATCATTCATTGGTCATTGCTCTTCAGAGAGAACTTTCCTTTGGTAAGGCAGTTCTCTGAAGCCAAGGATATTTCCTAGAGAATTTTCCTGCAGCTATAAACCATCAGCAGTTAAATATTAACAGAAGGGGACAGATGCCTTATTTTTGAGAGGTGATCTAGATAGAACACCATACAACCCAGTAATGAGAAGGCTTGAGACAAGATCAAAGGATGGAAGAACAGATAGGTCTGGTTTTTGTGTTCCCTCACGAGTTTGAGCCAGGTTCTGGCAGTGATTGTTTTCCAACCCAACCATGGGCAGCTTTTCCTTCAAGGCCCCCATCTCTCACTAGGGTACTTGACCCCTTCAACCCTGGGAGAGGAAATAGCTTACTATATTCTCTGCGTTCATCAAGCTTTTGTTTCTTTCATAATATTCTTTTTTTTTTTTAAAGATTTTATTTATTTATTTGACAGAGAGAAACACAGCTAGAGAGGGGACACAAGCAGGGGGAATGAGAGAAGGAGAAGCAGGCTTCCCGCAGAGCAGGAAGCCCGATGTGGGACTCGATCTCGGGTCTCCAGGATCATGACCTGAGCTGAAGACAGTCGCTTAACCAACTGAGCCACCCAGGCGCCCCTCTTTCATAATATTCTTACACTTTTATAAATGCTGTATTAGCTGAAATCTTTTGAAAAATCTGAATTTGATTTTGTTTCTTGCTCATTCACTAGTAAAGTGGCCATGCTTAAAACTGGTGTTGTTTTGGTTTTGTTTGGGTGTGAGATGACTTATATTTCCTTATGAAAGAAGGTATTTTTAGAAAGAATTGGTATTTATTACAAGCTATAACTTTAACTTTCAATATAATGGAGTAAACCATTTGAGATACACATTAAACGTAGGCTGGGCTGGGTAAATCAATGATTTTTTTACGTATACTAGAGGCTGACCAAAGGATCATAACATGATTTTGGCAAGTCAGATCTCTCTGTTCTGACACAGTAATTCCAGAGCATTGTCAAATCACTAAGAATAAAAGCCAAAGTTTATGTTGTATATGGACCTTCAAGGCTGCATGTGGTCTGCTCCTCATTGTGTCTTTGGCATTATTTCCTATCATACTTCCCTTTTTCTCTCTAGTACAGCTACACTGGCTTCCCAGCTGGCTCTTAGTAAATCAAATGCTCCATCTTCTGGCTTCTGCCTGGACTGTTCTTCCCCCAGATAACTTTGTGGCATGCTCTTTTACTTTTTTTTTTAATAAAACACTTTCCCTTGCCACTTACTTAAAACACTATCCCAACTCCTCTGCTCCAGTAGAAGTCCCAATCTCCTTTAACCTGTTCACTTTTTCCCCTTCATAGAACTTTTACTTACTGAAATTTTGTATGTCTCCTTAGGATTTGTTAATGGCCCACTCCCTCCATGAGATCATCTCCATGAAAGTAGGTTCTATGACCACTGTTAGGGCTTGCCCACAGTTCTCATGACTCTGCCTAGCATATGGTACCAACTCAACAAATACTTGTTGACTGAGTGAATGAATGAATTGAGTGGTAAGGAACAATGATAGAAACAGAAATCAAAATACATGAAGATATATTCTAAAAAAAAAATTTAGTCTCAGACTTCCCTTCTCATAGGCCCCATTTGGGTCTGCTACAAAGTTTAGTAAAAGAGAGTCCTTTCAAAATACTCGATAGCATGAGACTTGTTTTATTGTACCAGGGACACAGGGGATGAAGACAAAAAATCAATACAAAGAGGAATAAATTTGAAAGGAGGACATCTTAGAGGAGAAGCCAAGAGTTTGCTTGTCTCCGTTTGAATCTGTTTATAATCCCTAGCTTATCCCATTAGCACAGTGTACTAATTGTGTCCTTGAATCATGTTCAAGGTTTCCTTCAACGTTGAAATAATGGTACCACAGGTAAGCATCGGGGAGTGGGGAGGGGAACGGGTGAATTGTACCTAAATGGCTCCAATAGCAGTAGTTCTGCATCCCACTAGTCCATTAAAATGTAATTTCTAAGTCTCACCTCCAAGAATTCAGATTCCCAGAGTCAAGGTATAGCAGAATGATGCACATTTGTTAAAAAAAAAAGTGGTTCAGATAATGTAATATAAGTATTCCCCTTCAATACCATTTATAATGTAATAGGACCATTATTCCAAACAAGCCAAACAATTGGCTGTTATTATGCCAAAGAGCAAATGTGAAAATTATTTCTAGTCAAAATATGAGAAAAGAAGATACGTGTTATACAAAAGTGCTAATGTGCTAGCTGGAAGTTCATTTTCTCATCTTCTAATTATCTTTGGTACATAAATTCTTACTTTGATTAACATAAGGTTAAAGGCTTAAGCAACTCTCTATTAGTATTTTCAAAAATCTGCAGATGAAAGCAAACCTAAGTGTTTAGAAAAAAAGCAAAGGTCAACTCTACCTTATAGCAATAGCAACTCAGATTGATATACAAATTATAATTAATTCCTATAGCAACATGAACCTTTTTAAAACTCCAGAGCACTCATGCCTTTTCCCCTAATTTACTGACAATGCTTGGAAGAAAAAAAGTATGTAGGAGATGTGACCAGAATTTTTCCATTCCATGCTATTATTAGCTGACTCATCTATAATTATGAAATGCAATATTACTTGGTGGACTAGGCCAATCCTGGGGCTCATCTTGCTTCCTTTTCTACTAGGACAGAAATTCCATGAGAAAGAGTTCTTTGCTAGAGAAGAGTGCCTAGCAAATAACTTCACGATGCTCATTTATTCCTTCTTTAAATATTTACTGAACAGATCTGATGTAATGGACAATATTATTATTACATAATAGACAAAATGCCAAATTCTTAGAGGCCATAGAAGAATGGCAGTTGTTGGCTTCAAGGATAAACTGTATATAGAAACTTCTCTGATACAGGCTTTAGAGGTGAATTATTTCTCTTCTATGAATGCTGTTTCAATTGTGAAATTTCCATCTCTGGTATTTGACATTATCCTCTAATGTTTATATTTAAAGTACATTGTTAAAGACTACTAATGTAATTTTCACTGTCCCTGGAAAGTTTTTTATAACAGTTTCTTGGTCAGTTAAAACTGAGAATAGCTTCTAATCCTAATTTATCCTTGATCTACTTTATGGACACTCTTATATCTTAATATCATCATAGGGTAATGACATTTGAAACTATCATAACCATATTTATTTCTTAAATTTATTTATTGAGGGGAAGGTACAGAGAGAGAGAATCTCCTGCAGACTCTTCACTGGGAGAGGAATGTGACATGGGCTCCATCTCACGGCCCTGAGATCATGAATTGAGCCAAAATCAAGAGTCAGATGCTTAACCAATTGAGCCACTCATTGCCCCACTATTATATTTTTAGAGGTATAAAAGTATAAAAAAAAAAACACAAAAAAACCTTACTATAAATTTCAAAATATTATTTTTAAAGCTAGTGGATATAAATATAGTTTCAGAATCATACCAATGTTTTAAACTGAAAAATCAAAATATTTTCCCATAAGGGTAAAACAATTATTCACCAAAACCAATAAATACCATCTCTTCTATCTAGATCTTTTTGTGGTAAATGAAAAATTAATTTTAATTCTCTCATCTCAATAATTATTCAGAATAGCTTCCAGGGGCGCCTGGGTGGCTCAGTTGGTTAAGCGACTGCCTTCGGCTCAGGTCATGATCCCGGAGATCCCCGGGATCGAGCCCCACATCGGGCTCCCTGCTCGGCGGGAGGCCTGCTTCTCCCTCTCTCACTCCCCTTGCTTGTGTTCCCTCTCTGGCTGTGTTTCTCTCTGTCAAATAAATAAATAAAATCTTTAAAAAAAAAAAAAAAAAAAAAGAATAGCTTCTAGACAATAATTTTAACTTCCCAAAGCCAATTGCTTTTCTGACAACTATTATGATTGGTAGCAGTCTTATTTAATTTTAACGTGTTTTTATCTAACCATGGCATGCGCCATATATTTAAACCAATAGAATGTTTTAAAAATAGAAAAGAATCGTATGCTGTAAAATATGGCTATTTCAGAAAAAAATAACTCTCACATTTGCTTATTATTGTTCCAGTTCAATAAAATTTCTTTCTAATATTTTTGTTTGCACAAAATTCTACTCCTTGATGATGAGTTAATAGTTGTAAAAATTTAACTTTTTCCACTTGTATGTTTATCAATATAATTAATTTTTTCTTAAGTGATACGGTTTTCATTTTAACCTGGATTGGCTTATAATGAAATACTAATTTTGCTATCTCTGTAGAGGACAATATTATCTGAAAAACGTGTACTTTCATTTGAGACAATCTTCTATACTTTGATGAGAAAAATAAAAACTTTCAGTTTTTGTTTCTTTGTATAGATTATCATTTAGAGATTCGTTCACTTGTATATTACTGCATATTAAATATTAGGCATAAATCCCGTGGTTTTATGAATACTTGATATAGCCAAGCCTGGAGCTCTAAATATTACTATTAATCAGATCAAAAAATATACTGAGGGGGCGCCTAGGTGGCTCAGTGGGTTAAAGCCTCTGCCTTCAGCTCAGGTCATGATCTCAGGGTCCTGGGATCGAGGCCTGTATCGGGCTCTCTGTTCAGCAGGGAGCCTGCTTCCTCCTCTCTCTCTGCCTACTTGTGATCTCTGTCTATGACAAATAAATAAATAAAGTTAAAAAAGAAGGAAGTATACTGAGGGAAAAAAGGGCTATGAATTTGCTGAGACAGAGCCCTCAAAATGAGCCCTATACACTACATATTAGATATCCTTTTTGTGGCATGGATATTATTTTTGTTCAGGCCTGCACTTTCTCTTGTCTAAAATTATTTACTAGTTCTCATTTTCTTTGCCTTACACGATTACCCTGCTCTGCTTTTTCTCCTTTAATTCATCCTATGAGTGTCACCTCTAAACCCTTAAGCTCACTGCATAAGATCTTCTCAATATTGTTGCAAATGACCATTGAGTCTTTTCCGTTGTTATCCTGGTCACTCACCCTTTCTTCTAACACTGATGTCTCTACTTTTCCTGAAAGGCTATACCTCTTCATGCTTCAATACATTTGCAGATATCCTTTCTTCTGTATGAGTAAGTTCCTTAAAAATTAGAAGGAAATAAAAGTGGTTGAGACATTTTTATTAAAATGGTAATATAATATCTACTTGATTTGCACACACAGGCATTCAAAACATTAGCTGTTTTTTTTCTGCCCCATGCTCTATGCCTCAGGTATTTCTGAAAATACCTGAATTGCTATTTTAACTCAGGGGAAAACAACATAAATGTTTCAGATACAAGAACCATATACCAAGCCATTAAATTAATGTAACTCACTAAACGGTTAATTTAGTATGATGAGTCCATTCATACTCCTCACATAACAATACCATCAACAAAACTAGCATTAACATATACATCTATAAATAAGTGGTTTTGTTGCTTCTTCAGTTTCTTTGCACTAATGATTAGTTGGGAATCTTAACCATATCTTGCTCTCCCTTTAACATAACTGCTTTGTTTTCTTTTAAAGTGCCCATTATCCACTATACTTGTGCTCCCTGTATACTGTTCCTGCTGGCAATCCACTCCACTCTGGAACTTACAGTATACACTAGACTAGGCAAGTTGCTGTCCTTTTTTAGGGAAGATATATTATGTGAAGAGAAGGCACCTCAGCAGTGCCTGAAGTTCAGAGATGAAAGAAGATCTTCTAACTTGCTCACATGCTGATCCAGGCTAGTATCTCAATGCAGGTCCCAGGACTTTACATCATGTTCTTTACTACTGGGTCTCAAGATTAAATTTCCTCCACGTAGTTCCTCCATTTTAGTGTAAGAAACTTATATTACAAAGCAAGCAAGCAAACAAAAACAAAAACAAAACCACCACTAATTTGTGCTTATCCAACTTTTTAACCATCTTTTTTGCCTTCATGTCTTTGGTACATTTGGAATATCCTTCTCCCATTCTTTGTTTTCCTTTCAACTCTATATAACCTTTAATACCCACTCAAATATTACATTTATGATGATTTATGACCGCATAGTAACTGCCTCATGGTCCTCTAACAATTGGATCAAACTTCTAGTGTTTATCCCCTCCAATGTCATGGATGATTAATTAGTCAATCTTATCTAGCTATAAACAATAAAGAATACTGTATTCATATTGGACACTGTTATAATGGAGTTACTACAAACTTGATGGCATAAAACCAAAGAAATATACTCTCTCACAGTCTGGATGTCAGAAGTCCAAAATCAAGATGTCATCAGGGCCATATTCCCCCTGGAGGGTCTAGGCAGGAATCATGTTTCATGCTGTGTCATGCTTTTTCTAGCTGGTGGCTGCCATCTTTCTTTGATTTGCATCTGATTATTTCAACATCAGCCACCATGGCTGTGTGTCATCTTCTCTGTGTGTCTCCTCTTATCTCTGTATGAACATTGTCTCTGTTTCTTTCTTTTTTTAAAAGCTTTTTTAAAGAGATTTTATTTATTTATTTGACAGAGAGAGAGATCATAAGTAGGCAGAGAGGCAGGCAGAGAGAGAGGAGGAAGCAGACTCCCTGCTGAGCAGAGAGCCTGACCCTGAGATCATGACCCGAGCCGAAGGCAGAGGTTTAACCCACTGAGCCACCCAGGCGCCCTGCTTCTTTCTTATAAGAACACATGTGACTGCATTCAGGACCCACCTGCCTAATCCAAGAGAATTCCTCATCTCAAAATTCTTAAAAATAATCACTTTCTTTTTGTCATGCAACGTAATAGTCATAGGTTCTGAGAATTAGGTCCTGATATCTTGGGGAGATTTTTAAAACTACCATAGATATGGTCCATATTTGGATCATTCTCACAGTGTTAGTGCCTAACTAATATTTCCATCATGTAGTTGTCCCACATACTTAAATTTAAGTTGAATTGACTTGGGCTTTCTTTCAATGCTAACATCACTTGGTCAGCACTGACTTATGCTTCAAACTAAACATTTCAAAGCAAGTAATGGAAAAGTTTAAGGAGAAAGTAAAACATTGTTAAGAAAGTGATGTCATATATCTTGTCTATTAACTTATTGTCCACTGTAACTTTTTGAGATAAATATTATCATCACCAAATAATACATGAGTAAGGAGGTTTAGGAAGGTTAAATGATTTTTCCTAATATCTCTAAGGTCAGGTCTAGACTAAAACCCCAATTTTTTAAAACTCAAATCCCATTATTCTTCAGTGAAATCATAGTGCCTTAAAAGTAAATATTAAGGATAAAATAAAATACTCCTCAGCAAATAAAATACTTATATCCTGTAAGTCAGGATGACTTACATAATAGCATAAATTACAACATGAAGTGTCCTTGATCATTAAAATGTCCCACTTGATTTAAGATGAAAAAGCTGACAGTTTTCTTTCCTTGCATTTGTTAATGACAAATGTGAACTTTAAGCAGTGACTATTGAGCAATAAATTGTTATGAACTCTCCCATTTGTTTTGCTGATGCTCTATATAAATGAGTATTGAGGAGAAGAGTTTTGTTTATTCCTTTATTTATTATAGCTTAAATGTTGCAAAACATTTCGAGCTGCACAATCCTACTGCCAACAAATAATGAATAATTATCTAGTACTGTGGTTCTAAATAAGACCCATACCAACAAACAGATGTCTGTAGGATTTTGGCTCCAGGTTTTTGCCTGCAGGAAGTCATTAAAAGATAAGTGGAAAATCAAGTCTGTTCCCTTGGTAGCAGAATTTTTACCCTTTGGAACCATACAGGGAGGCTTATTTTCGGACAGCAGCAATAGCTCCCACATTAGATGGTAATCACTCTTGTATTTATAGATTCCTTGTAAATCAATCCCAGACAGGCAATGAAATGATCTTCTCTGTATTTACTTTTAGGCTATTTAGTTCTGAACAAACTGAACATATTTTAAACAATCCTACCCCTCAGTAAATTTCATAGTTCAGTCTTACAAAATCATATTGTGGTCTATTTGTGTACTCTTAATGACTTTCCACTCTCTGGAAAGTAGCATTGTATTCCACCTGTGCAAGCACTGAAATTTGTATTCCAAAATGGTTGATGCTTAGGAAGAAAGTCGTGATTGAAACCAGGTGCAGATCATTATGCTTAATACTTAGTGTTTTTCCTCCTCTTTCTTACATCTTAGCATCCTAATGATTCTACAAGTAACTTCTCCAACTTACAAGTTTGCAGGGACCTAAATGTCTTAAAGAAGGAGGAGTTGCTCAGTAATAAGAGAGCTTTTTTTCTCAAATTAAAAAAAGACTTAAACTTCAGATATTCATTGAAGAACATTTTTTTTTCATTAATACATATTTTTAATGATGACTATGACCCATTGCAGGGTAATGAATACTCAATGATTTTCGTATATCAGCAAGGAACATCCTACAATGTGAAAAAGTAGATTTTGCTTTAGAAAAGAGCAAGAAGTATATAATAATTCTGTGTGAAATAATTAGCAGGACATCAAGAACTATGATGCCACCAACTTGCCAGTAATAAATTAAAACGATGTAGTTAGGATTAACAAATTTTGTTCAGTAAAAATGAGTGAAGTCGTGAAATGTTAAGCCTATTTTAATATACTCTTGAATTACTCAAATGCCTAAAAAAGGTAGGAATAAAATAATAATGCTTCATTTTTATGTTACTTTAATCTATGCAACTTAACACTCAGCCTAAATTGCAATATGACATACAAATCATGTTGGTAATGTATATTAGAAATCAGGAGTGTAAATAATATGTACAATTTGAGAGCTTTATAGATAATCCTTTGCAATTTAAACAGAAGAATAAAGAATAAAAAAATCACTTTGTTAGCATCAGAAAGTTCACCCTTTTAGCTCTTACCTCCTGCCTTTTTAGATGATGCAAATATGAAACAAATTTAAGTAAAAACCTACTTGAATTTCAATGGTTTCCTACATTCAGTTTTATGGAAAAACAGGTGGGAAATCCTAGCAGACTATGCAATAGAGTAAAATCACTGCAGCATGAAACCCAAATTAGAGTTTAATGTCTCAATGGCTTCAATATTTATGTCACTGAAAAGTGCCTGCAGCAGGAGCTCCCCTTTACATTGTGTTCTTTTCTACGGTGTTGATGCTCATGGATACTTAAAAAAAAATGTTCTGACTGATACGTTGTTTGGGTACAAAGTTATGATAGACATACAACGTCTTATCTCAATTTTCCTTTCTTTTTATGGTAAGAGTGGAAGTTATCAGTACGATTGTGATTTGTTTGTTATTAATAAGGATTCCCATAGTTTAAAAAAATCTGCAAACATTATTTCAATAACATTGTTTATGTGGTTAATGATTAAGTTAGAGGAACTGCCCAATAGCACACAGCAAGGGGCTAACTTGGGATGTAAACTCAGGCAGTCTAGCCACAGAATGGACACTTTTAACCATAGCCTAAGGTCTTCATTAAAGTAACTGCCTCTTACCTCCTTGTTGGTATCAATTAACTTCTCCTGTGTTACAAATGACCTGCGGCAGGAGGAGCCTGGGTGGCTCAGTTGATTAAGGGTCTGCTTTAGTCTCAGGTCAAGATCCCAGGGTCCTGGGATCCAGCCCCTGCTCAGCAGGGAGCCGGCCCCTCCTTCTCCCTCCTGCTATGCTCTCTCTTTCTATCTCTCTCACTATCTCTCTCTCTCTCTCTCAAATAAATAAATAAAATCTTTTTTAAAAAATGACCTGTAGCAATAGACTTTGGGGTGTTTGTGATCTTGTAACATCTCCTCCTCTGAGTATCTGTGACTTGCTTCTACACAACAGAATATAGCAAAGATGATGTGATGTCACTTCCTTGATTATGTTACCTTACGCAAAACTCAGTTGTGTGGGTAGATTTGCTCTAGAGACTCTCCTTGCTTGTCTTAGTGAAGTTAGCAGCCACAATGAGTAAGTCCATACTGCAAGAAACTTTGGATAACTTCTAGTGGCTGAGGGCCTCCAGCAGAAAGCTAGAAAGAAGCGGAGCCTTCTGTCCTCCAACCTCAAGGAAACAAATTCTGCCAACAATCAGAGCGTGTTTGAAAATACATTTCTTTTCCAGACAAACTTCTAGATAAGAA
The DNA here is from genome assembly GCA_004023965.1 of Spilogale gracilis. Taxonomy (NCBI): domain Eukaryota; kingdom Metazoa; phylum Chordata; class Mammalia; order Carnivora; family Mephitidae; genus Spilogale; species Spilogale gracilis. The sequence goes on from PITA01003183.1 coordinate 24,735, forward strand.
TACAGCCTTATTAACATTTAATTACAACCTTGAGAGATCCTTAGCATCTAACATTCTTACAAATTTTTAAATGTCCACACCAACTGGAGTGTTTTGAAAATGGCAGAGGATGCTCTAAAGTTCTAGCTGTTGGACTTTTGGGCCTTATACTCATCGAATGCATGTTTAAAGTGTCTTGGGAACAGGTGAAAGGGCTGGTTTGGCTGTGTATATTCACTGCAAGCTATTTTTAAAAAAATGTGGAGAAAGCAGATTGTTCAAAAACTCCTTTAACAGAAGCAAGAGTCATACCAACAAAGTCTCCTTTTGGAGAAGAGCGAAATGGAGGCAGAAAGACTGGCGGCCTCACATTGCTTGCTGTTCCCAGTCACTCCAGTCTGACGTTTTTTCCTTCAACAATGATTGGTAGTAAAAGGAGAGACCATATATGTTTTTTTCCAGATATGTTTGCAGCCAGTGATGAAAGATGCTAGGATATTTCTATGGTCAATTATGAAACAAGATGATATCATGTCTAAAGCTTCAGGACTCATAAATTGAACCCTGCATACTTCACTATTTGGAATGTACCAAATGATAAGAAATAAGCAAAAAAACCCATCACCAACCACAAAAATGATGACAAACACACTCTAAGCTTCTAATAAGAAGGATGCACACTTATTTATTTTTATTGATATTTAAATATTTATTTATTCACTTAGTCATTTATTTATTTGACAGAGAGAGAGGGGTAGAGAGAGAGACAGAGAGAGAAAGAGAGAGAGAACAAGCAGGAGGACCGGGAGAGGGAGAAGCAGGCTCCTTGCTGAGTGGGAGTGGGATGTAGGGCTCCATCCCAGGATCCTGGGATCATGACCTGAGTCAAAGTCAAATGCTTAACTGACTGAGTCACCCAGGGGATCCAATTTTAAAAATTTATTTATTTATTTTAGAGATAGAGTGCCTACATGCATGCAGGGTAAGTGTAGAGGAAGAGAAAGTCTTAAGCAGCTCTATACTGAACCTGGAGCCCAGAATGGGGCTTGATCCCAGGACCCTGAGATCACATCTGATTTGAAACCAAGAATGGTAGGCTTAAATGACTATGCCATCCAGGAACACCAAGAAGGATGTACATTTAAACATGGGATATCCTGTAGGATTTTTTTATCCCCTAGGAATCTGAAGATTATTGTATCTTAGTAGAAGTATAAATGACTGGGGGTGCCTGGGTGGCTCAGTTGGTTAAGCGACTGCTTTCAGCTCAGGTCATGATCCTGGAGACCTGGGATTGAGCCCCACATCGGGCTCCCTGCTCAGCGGGAAGCCTGCTTCTCCCACTCTCAGTCCCTCTGCTTGTGTTCCCTCTCTGGCTGTGTTTCTCTCTGTCAAATCAATAAATAAAATCTTTAAAAAAAAAGGAGTATAAATGACTGTATTATACATGACAGTAAAAATGGGTACTATAAAAAGTAATAAAGCAAAATGCTTGCAGCTTAGGAAATCTTATGGCTATTTGTTTTATGTCTTTGGACAATCATTATACATAAACCAAAATATTGCATTGGTTTATGTTCCTGAAATAACTAAGAAAGTCAGAATTTCTTAGTGGGCACTTAAAAAATGTGAAGTACTAGTTGGGATTCTCTAAGGATGTCAATGAAGACTGTCATAGTATAAAGAACCACTCAGTTTTATATTTTTTAACACTGAAAAAATCAAAAGAAGAATATTTCATGATACCTGACTACCATACGAAAGTCAAATTTCAGTTTCCATAGATAAAGCTTTATTAGAACAGAGCCACACATTTGTTTAAGTATTTGCCAAAGTTGATTTGGCAGCAAAACTGAGTAACTAGTGAGCAACAGACACTGCATATCCCACAAGGCAGAAAATATTTATTATCTGGCACTTTTTAGAGAAAGTTTATATGAGGTAACTGAAAGAGTCAAATTCATAGGCACACAAAGTAGAATAGAGGTTTCCAGGGGCTGAGGAAAGGAAGGGACAGAGACAGTGTTTAATAGGTATCGAGTTTCAGCTGGGGAAGATGAAAAGTTCTGTAATTGAATGGTGATAATAGTTGCAAACTAATCAGCATCTACTTAATATCACAGAACTGTACATTTATAAATGGTTAAAGTGGTAAATTTTATACTTTGTATATTTACCACAATAAAAAGATATGAATTGCAGTTTCTGAATGTGATCCTTACTACACTTGATTCAGAGAGCAATTGTCAGTTAATATTATACCTTCTGTTCCAGTGTTGAAGAAAATAGAAAAAATTGTAAATACAATCAAATTGCTATCACTGAATATTTTTTCTGATATGCTGTGGAAAAAATAAAAGCTGACAAGGGATAAACAAGCATTTTTTTTCAAAGTATATTCAATAGTATGTTTATGTTGGAGGGCAGAATGTATATGAAAGTTCTGAATAATAAATAGGGAAATGTTCTCATGGTATGTTTCTCATTGGGGGATGGGTTGTGATTTAAGGTTTTGAATGAAAAAATATATCATTACAACACTTATAAATTGGGTAAGACAATTTCTAGGCTTTACAGTGGCTTGCTTATCTGAGCCAATTAATTTTATTAACACATAGAAGCCACTCTCCTCCCCTGTAGTTATCATAAATTTAACTGTATATGATTATGAAACCAATTGAGGTTATGTATTTGTGCTAGAAA
>PITA01003183.1:27516-144427 GCA_004023965.1 Spilogale gracilis
TTTTTTTTTTTTTTTTTTTTTTTAAGATTTTATTTATTTATTTGACAGAGAGAAACATAGCCAGAGAGGGAACACAAGCAGAGGGAGCGAGAGAGGGAGAAGCAGGCTTCCCGCCGAGCAGGGAGCTGATGTGGGGCTCGATCTGGGGTCTCCAGGATCATGACCTGAGCTGAAGGCAGTTGCTTAACCAACTGAGCCACCCAGGCGCCCCCAGTCTGGTAAGTCTTTTTTATGAAGAAAAGACAAACATCTCTCCCTCTCTTTCTGCTCTACTCATAAAGCAGCCTTCATGGCTGGAGCGAGAGCAGCCATGATGGAATTGTGGACAGTAGCTACAGACCAGGACAGCTGGAGAAGGAAGCCGGAAGAAGCCTGGTTCCCTCCTATCAACATTTTGACCTAACTTGTCTAACTTCTCTCATGTGGAGAGGAATCAAAATTTACCTTTTGAAAAAATCACTATTATTTTGTTTCTATTTTTCTTAGCTGGATCAAATCCTAAGAATTCCCTTTTTAAGAAGGCCACAGACCTTTTTGAGTTCACCTTCACTTTCTTTCAAAGAGATGAAATTTCTTTTGACATCCCTTATATTAACAGGAATGAATACTTCTTAGACAACTTTTAAACCTTATACTCTCTCAGGCACTGACTGCTCAGATTAGACTCCACAATTCCAAATCTCCATGCTAGTATCTGTGTAGGTACCACCACACCACTGTGTAAATATTCTAAGTCATAATATTTATACTACTCTACTTTCATAATTAGGACAAGGAGTGAAGCATAAATATTCATATGTTGCTGCATTTATGTGGCCCCAGGGGCCTAATCCTTGTTTAGAAATAGAATATTCTCCAGGTTGGAAAAATTGATTCTTCATAGATACCACTGGTAAAAACAAAAACCAACTCAAAAATGAATTCTTTTTTTAATGAATCTTTTAAAATATATATTTCTGCTTCTTTAAAAAAATTTTAATACTTAAGAATGCCCTCAACAATATTACGTGAATAGAAAATGCTGTTGTATAGATCTTGCTGCAAGAGTTGACCCACTACTCTTTAGAATAATCTTCAAAGAAAAGAACTATGGATGTTAGAAAGACCACCAAGACCCATATCTTCAAATTGTGGTTTGAAGATTAATTAAGTTTTATTTATGATTTCAAAAGTAGAAATAACAAAGGGAAATCTTCATATGCTGAGAAGCATAGGTTAACTGTCTGCCAATTGGATTATTTCTAAATTCCTGGGATTTTATGACTAATATTGACCATACAATTGGAGGAACTTGGCTAGTTTCTACAACCACATGCTCTCCAGTGTTCCTGAAAGAGCCATGCAGGTGATGAAACATCTTGTGAGGACATACCTGGAGCAGGATATTTCTATTTCTAAGTTTATTTCCAATTTTAAAATAAATTATTTTAGAACCCATTGCATAAAAAGCACAATAATAACCTTTCCCTTTGTTGTGTTAATAAGCTTATTCATCTTGGGGAACTAGAGCAACAATTTGTTGTTGTTGCTGTTATTATATGATGAATAAGGTGCTTTGTAATTGTTTTTATTCACTTTTTTAATTTTTTGGAACAGAAATGTGGAGTCAATTCTTAAATTTTCTTAAATTGCCAATCATATTGATAAAGATAGTAGATTCTAGTCATTAGAGGAAAATACAAATTTTTGTGTATATGAGATTTTTGAGTAATGATAATTTGATTTTTTTCCTTTCATCTTTAGGACATGAAGTTAAGAATTCTGTAGTTGTTTCTTTTATAAAACATGATACCTGAAATGGTTACTTTACCTCATCTCAGAGTGGAACAGAAAAGTTTTTTTTGTTTGAAAATGTGGCAGTTCTTCCCAATCTGCATGGTGATTGCTAGGAAAAGCTTAAGGGATCACTGGATGTCATGCCCTCTTTAGCGTATGTGAAATAATACTGTGGGGAAAGATGTTTTGCTCAGTGTTGACTTGAATATTTGAGATTATCATTATTATTCATTTCCAAGGGAATTTTGTGTCTGTGTTTTATGTAATTTTGATGCCATGTACATTTTTAAAAGATTTTATTTAAATTTATATGAGTGAAAGAAAGTGAGAGAGAGTTCACACTCATGAGTGGGAGGAGGGGCAGAGGGAGAGAGAATCTCAAGTAGACTCATACTCAGCAAGGAGCCAGACACAGAGCTTAATCCCACAACCCTGAGATCATGACCTGAGCAGAAATCAATAATTGGATGCTTGACTGATTGCCCCACCTAGGGGCCTCTCTAGTTTTGACTACATTAAGATGAGAATTCTATGATCAATTTTAAAAATTACATCTTCTATTTTAAGAAAAAATATGTTTTTACAAAGTCTGTAGTCATGTCCTCTATATCAAAAAAAGATCGAATTTCTTTTAAAAGCTGTCAGGTAGAAGGAATCTTAGTCAACTTTCATGTTTTACTTACTATGGGGTCCTGACTACTAAAAACACATTTGTTGATTTATGTGCTAGGGTTTCCACTTTGAATCTCTGCTACTTGTACTTGTCAGTGATATTCCTACCTATCAATTTTTAGAGACATAATGTTTTTCTAAATATTATTTGCATGATTTCTTATCAGAAATGTTGAGTATGACTATTTTATAGAAGCACAGACTAAACCTACCACATTAAGAACAAAATATTATGTTTTTTAAAGATTATTTATTTATTTATTTGACAGACAGAAACAGCCATAGAGGGAACACAAGCAGGGGGAGTGAGAGAGGGAGAAGCAGGCCTTCTGCCAAGGAGGGAGCCTGATGCAGGGCTGTATCCCAGGACTCAGGGATCATGACCTGAGCCAAAGGCAGATGCTTTTTTTTTTTTTTTTAAAGATTTTATTTATTTGACAGAGAGAAACACAGCCAGAGAGGGAACACAAGCAGGGGGAGTGAGAGAGGGAGAAGTAGGCTTCCTGCCGAGCAGGGAGCCCGATGTGGGACTCGATCCCGGGTCTCCAGGATCATGACCTAAGCCGAAGGCAGTTGCTTAACCAACTGAGCCACCCAGGCACCCCCAAAGGCAGATGCTTAACAACTGAGTCACCCAGGGTCCCCAAGAACAAAATATTATTTTTAAAGTTGAGGAAAAATATGAGAGTTTCCCAGGACAGGTTTGACCAATGGTTTGATAATATGACCCTTTTTTCATAGCTGTTAAATTCATTTTTCACTCATCACATAAAGAAATTGATGTAGAATTATGAAGTCTAAAACTTATATAAAATCATAAAATGATCCAACTGAACATAAAACATTTTTTTTTAAGATAGATTAAAATTACTTGCTATGAATCTTAAGCTGAGATCTGGTTGGGATTGGTATTCAAATGGAAGTAAACTTCAATGAAAGAACCCCACAAATTTCTTGGTCTAGGATTGATTCACATAATCAAAATTATCTGTAATATTCACCCTCTCATCCATATGTAACTATTATTATTATTATTGATATATGTTTTCTTTTATTATAAAAATGGTAGAGAATCTTTTCTTAGTTATCCTAAAATTTGTAGTTTCCATGTGTTCTGCTTTAAAACTGCCCTAGAACTCTGTGGCACAAAGCAACAACTATTTTATTATAGCTTATGATTTTGTGGGTCAGAAATTCAGACAAAGATCTGCTGGGCAATTTTTCTATTTTACCTGATATTGATGTGGGTCACCCGGTATTATTCCGCTGACAGCTAGGTGGTCTGGAGTTTCCAATATGGTCATTCTGGCACCTTGAAAGGGATAGCTGAAAAGCTGGATCAACTCATACTTTCCAGGTAGACTCAGGTTCTCTCCATGTGGCCTGTTCAGCAGGATAGTCAGTCTTTTACATGGCAGCTCAGAGGTCCAAGGATGAGTGTTCTAAAGGGTTGTGGTGAAACCTCTCAAGTGTCTTATGACCTGGTCTTGCTAGTTCCACAATGTCACTTCTCCTATATTCGATTGGTCATGCAGGTCTGTAAGGCCAGTCCAGATTCAATGGGAGGGGAGTTAGAATCCACTCTCAATGGGAAGAATAGAAAAGTCTTTGTGGCCATCTTTACTTTCCCACAGAAGTTTTGCTGAATATTACTTAATTCATTTATAAATGCTGAGAAGTTTTGGATTAGAAATATGAATATGGTCTTTGGCAGCAAAGTAGTCAGTGTGAAAATCTCAGCTCTTAGCGTTTTTAGTCCTACCACAGAGGAAGCTATTTCTCTCTTCCTTAACATTTTTTGAAGGGGATCTGAAGGGGCTCTCCTGGGGCTCATTTGACTACCTTAGATATTTTATTTTTGTTAAATATGATACTATTTATCCTTCACCTAATCTTTCACCAAGTAGAAGAGGTAGAGAGGATTCTGCATTTAACCATATTATTACACTACTTGATATCCTTCAATTTATCAGGTTTTGGAGATAGACAGAAAAATACAAAAGCAGTTAGACTAATTGTATTCTTCAAATAATTATGTATTTTCTCTCAACACTGACTTAATTTAGTGGAATTTAATTTTTGGCAAGCAATGTTAAGTAACAACTACATTTTAATAACCTTGTGCTTTAAAATTCAGTAAGGATTTTATACACATAATGTCATCAACCCTTACAATGACAACTTAAAATAAATAAAATGATGACTATTTCTTTTTTTAACATATAAATTAAAAGTCAAGAGAAATTAATTTCCTTTTTGAAGCTCATATAACTAGGGCAGATTCAGGCCTCAAACTCAAGTGGTAGTTTGAGTCACAAGGAAAAGCAGAATACTTTCCTCATTTTGTTTGCTAACAAACTTAAACACCTGTAAAGGTGAGAAGGGATCCTAATGTTTTATTAAACATCTAAGTAACATAAATACTGAAAATTGTTACACTTAAAAAATTAATACATTCATAGCATGAGAGACTACCACATTAGCTAATTATGACTAATCTTTAGGTTACATTCAACTAATTTGCAATTTATTAAGCCCCTTCCATGTGTCTAATTCTGCCCTCAGAATCTAAAAAAGAATCTAAAAAACACTCTACCATGCAAAAAAAATAAATTTGTAAATTCAGAAGTGATTTAGTTCTCATTATCATTCTGCTGGTACAGAGTGCTAATAATAGCACTGAGAAACATTACTTTTACATTAGCATAATTTTCTTCTTGATGCCACCATTATGGTTTACTTAAGTTGACAAATGACTGCTGCCCAATGCCACACCTGCTACCTTTTCCATGACAGCAAATATTATGCTATTGAGTGCTTAGAAAGGTTAATTTCTATTTTCTGCAATTATGAATGACATGGTTAGAGGAGGTTATAGATACTTGAATTACTGTGATTACTGTTTGCTAGAAATTATGCAGATATGAATGAAAGCAAAGTTTGTGAGAACTGAAATTGAGATCATCTTGATTTAGCCTCATATTATTAATGTTATAACTCAAAGTGAAATAAAACGCCAATGTAATAAAATCCAAATCTAAATGTAAATATTATTTTATTATAAAGCATGAATAGGATGCTTGTTAGCATAATATTTTTGCTGCACCAGTGTTGAGTTTGGTATCATTGTTGAAGTATTCTGAACACACTAAAATCCAGTTTTGTGTAATATGTAATTTGAGTATGATGCTATTCTATTTTTTTTCCCCTAAGGCTACTGCATACAAATATTTTAGGCTCATCTTAGATATCAAATATTTTATTTGCAGTTATTACTTACAAAAGACTCCCTTGGTTCCACTAAACATAAGTTTCATTAATTTGATTAATATTATAGTAATATCAGTAATATCTCAATTACAATGTTTTCATATTTAAACCTTTGGAGCTCAATTTTTTCTAATTCACTAAATTTCATCACTATATTTCCAATTATACATATCTTTGGTACTTTTTTTTTCATTCTTTCTTAGTATGACACTAAGGGTGAAAGACTCTTAGCACTTTGAAGAAAAACTAGGAAGCATTTTCTGTGTTACTTAACCTTAAGGAACTGAACTCATGCTAATGGTGAATTTTGAAAACGGTATGTGGATAGATGTGAATACATTATCATTAGTTTATTGATCAATATTATATAAAATAAAGTAAAAATTTCAAAATAATATTTTATGAAAAATTATACTACCTTTTAAAATTAATTTCTAAAAATTAAAATAGTAAAAATTATTATGCATGCATATAAATATTTTATATGTACTGCTATATTCACATGGACGGCACATCCAAGAAAATACCCAATGTGCATGTGTGTTTTATAATCTCACATCTGAGAAAACAAATGTTTAAATGTTTTACTGAAAGAGGTAATCATTCTATGCTAATTTTTAAATTCATGCTACTATGAAGAAAAACTTAAGCCTGTTCCTATAAGAAAAGCAAATCGTAAGTGTATATACGTATATAATTCACAAATATAAGTTAATAATGCTTCAAATATCATACAGGATTTCATAAAAGAATGAAAACATACTTATTTTAACACACTTATGTGTTTATAGAATGTTGTTTTTAAAAATAAACAAAGAAATCCCATACATTTTTAAGTCATGTATTTGTAAATTTAGTTACTAGAATATTATTATTCAAAATCAGTCACAAAATCATTGGTGGCTATGAGAGACACTACCAAGTCATTCAACTTCTATTCTGTCCTTCTTGGGAATACAATGAAATCACAAAGCCCAGTTTAATTTGCAGTAAGGCATAGTCATGTGACTAAATGCCACCCATTGATATGTAAAGACAAGAATCCTACTCCCAGCCTTGTTCCAAGAAGACCTTTCACATGTGATCATGCTATTCTCCTTTTGCCATCATGCCTTTGAAAGGTAGAGTATCTCTAGAAACCAAGTATTGAATATGTTGAAGACTGAGTGAGGTATTGTATACTAACTAGGAGAGATAAGACTACTAATAAGAAATAAAACTTGTAATTTTATAAGCAAGTGAAGAAATGCATTTTAGGGATGTGTGTGTCTGTGCATATGTGTCTGCTATGAGAGTAGGTGTCTATGAGAGTAGGTAGCATTATCTAATATATAGACTTAGAAGACAAATTGACTAAAAAACTAATTAAAATTTAAGAAGTGATAAAAAATCGGACTATTTTCTGGTTGTTCTTTCATTATCTTCTTATTTAAAAAAAAACACTTTTTCCCCCTTCTTTGGTTATATTTTTCATTATTACAACTGTTCAATAAATCATCTCAGTAGATGCAGAAAATGTATTTGGCAAAATTCAGTGCCACTTTATAATGAATATTCACAATAAACTAGGGATAGAAGGCAATTCCTTAACTGATCAAGAGCATGTTTTTAGTTCACATGAATATTTACCTAAAAAAATACACAAGAGTCAATAGAGAAACTTCTAGAATAAGTATATTAGTCAATTTGTGATATAAAATCCAACCACATTTTTATACATTTCTATACACTGAGTGACATTTGTAATTTGACATTAAAGAAACAGTATCATTTTTATGATAGCACCAGAAGAAGTAAGTGCCTACTGTAAGGACCTATTTAGATGTCCAGGCCACCACCTTGCTGTTTATTCAGAAAAACAGCTCTGGGAAATATGGGCAGCTGGCCCCTGGAAAACAAAAGTGAGCCAGATTTGGGGGGAGATACCCAATCAGTTAACCCCCTTCACCTGTTCCAGGAGCAATGGTGATGTAAACGGGAGGTCAGTTCCGTTACTTAGGACCAGGTGGAAACACCCAATGCCCTCAACCTCCCAGTTCCAGGAACAATGGAGATGCAAATTAACTCAGGTAGCTACATGACTTGGGTCAGCTCGTGGCACGGGGTTACCCTATAAAAATCAGCCTGTAAGACAAGGGGTTTGTCACTCTCTCTTTAGAGATGACCCTGGCCCAGCAAGTGAAATTCTGATGCTTGGCTCAAAATAAAGCTTTGCTTGACCTTCTCTTTTGTATCAGCCTCATTCTTTTGACCACGGACACTAATACATACAAATTGAGTTAAATATGTATAGGATTTGTACAGTGAAAACTAAAACATTAGTGAAATTTTTAGAACTATGTAATAGAGAAATTACATGTGTCTAAAGGCGGGCAATTTGGACATGTAGGTGTTTTTCTACCTTGAAAGACGTTATTAATATGATGTCAATTTCTTCAATAAATTTACCGAGTCAATGCAATTCTAATAAAATATAGCAGATTTTTCTGCAGACCATAACAAGTTAATTTTAAAACTTATAGGGAAAAGCGGGGCGCCTGGTGGCTCAGTTGGTTAAGTGACTGCCTTCGGCTCAGGTCATGATCCTGGAGACCCGGGATGGAGTTCCACATAGGGCTCCCTGCTCGGCGGGAAGCCTGCTTCTCCCTCTCTCACTCCTCCTGCTTGTGTTCCCTCTCTCACTCTGTTTCTCTCTGTCAAATAAATAAATAAAATCTTAAAAAAAAAAAAAAAAAAACTAATAGAGAAAAGCAAAGGAGCAAGAATAGTCAAGATGATTTTTTTCAAAAATAAAGTTGGAGGTTCACACTACCTAATTTAAGACCTATTCTGAAGATGAGGTAATCAAGACACTCAATACAGTGAGGGATTGTCAAAGGATACACATATATATCAATGGCACAGAACAGAGGGTCCAGAAATAGACCCACAGAAACAGCTAATTTTTGACAAGATCTAAAGACAAATCAATAGTATAAGAAGACTTTTCAAAAAAAAATGTTGCTGTAAAAATGGGATGTCTTCATGCTAAAAACAGCATTAAATTTATTAAAAAATTAACTAAAATTGGATCAGAGACCTAAATATAAAAGTTTTTATAAAAGTTTTTATAAACCCTTGGAATAGGCAAAGAAGTCTTAGAAACATCAATAAAAGCAGGCCATGAAAAGAAAATATTAATAAATTAGACTTTATAAAAATGAAGACTTTAGTTCTATTGAAATATATTCTAAGGAAGATGAAAGGAACAAGCAATAGACCAGGAGAAAATGTTTTTAAATTACATATCTGAGAAAGGACTTGTATCGAGAATACTAAAATAACTCTCAAAACTCAACAATAAGAAAACAAACAACAGAGTAAAGAAGTGAGCAAAATATTTGACTAGAAACTCCACTAAAGAAGATATATAAATGGGAAGTAAGGAATAAAAAGGTCTTACCTCCATTAGTCATTTAAAGGTATGCATAGTCTAACTGTATGACATAACCACTGCACAGATATTCCAATAGTTAAAAATTGACAAGAATGACAATGCCATATTTGTTGAAACAAACAGCCATGCACCACAAAAAATGAGATTTACTGTAAATTAACTTAAAATTTAATTAAGTATAATTTCCAATCCAAAATTGCTACTTTATAATAATGCACATTTCCTTTCTGTACAGCTTTGCATGTTGAGAGGTTTCTTTTTCAGAGAATTGAAAACTATCTGCCTGAAATTTTGCCCATTGATTTATTTCTGCTTAAAGTAGCTACAAAAATGACATTCAGTCTTAGGTACTATGTCAGTCAGCCCTCAACAATTTGAGGTAACCTTTTGTGTGAGTATGCATATTTAAGTATTATTTCTTACCTTGATACAGTGTAAGAATTCAATACTGCTTGCTGACTTATATGTTTGCACATTCACTTGAAAATACCAAGAAACATTATTCAAATAAATGTTTAGATTGAATATTAAAAATAATTAAAACAGAAAATTAGGCAGAGCTACTTTATTCCCATCCTCTTTTTTGTCTCATTGCTCATAAACTCACAAACCATCAAGAAAGACTCGTAGGTACCCAATGTGCCCTCCTTTGGGCACATGTAATTCCATTGTCATTCTGGATGTGGCCTCAGGCAGCTAGGAACTTTCCTGCACTATCCCAAAAATCAACAGTAATTTTCTAATTAAAAAAAAAAAAAAACACAACACTAATTAATCCCTAAGTAATTTTGGAAAATGTAACTTCTGAGATAAAACCCAAATGAACTCACTAAGCCATTTCAGAGAGGCAGGAGGCTGTTGACAGTATATCAACCACACTAATTAAAAAACAAATAATCAAACAGAAAAGTTGGCTCAATTCAGTGATTGCTTGGAGAGTAACATATCCTTAGCATATGATGCATTCAAGCTTCCATGAGAATTTATTCTCAGGACCAATTTTATACAAGTAATAGAAGCAAGAAAGGAAATATAAACTACTGGACTTTTTCAAACCTATAAACCACTGGGATATTTTGAAAAAATAAGGGATCTATTTTTTAATTAAAAAAATGAAATGTACATGATTACCCTCTGTGGAGGAAAATATGTAGACCAATATGTCATATAACTTCTTGATGCAAAGAGTCAGATGCAGTTTTTATTTTCATTCACTGAGGAAACACATGTTCCAATTACAAAACGATTAAAAAGATAAATAAGATAATATCTGTTCTAATTTCTATAAGGGATGAGAATTAGGGATATTCTAGGAAAGATGACTGCCTTGACCAAAACATGGAGACTTTAAATACCGTTGTGTTATTACTGAAAAGTGATTTAGCATTGCACCATGATTATATCCTTGCCATATATTTTTCAAAGTAAAATTAGTAAGTCAAAGTTACATAAATATTTTAAGCATTTTGATGTATAATGTCATATCTTGTACAATCATTGTTAACCTCACATCACCATTGATAAAATCATAACCCCCATGCACTCACTAAAACTCACTAACATGATGTTTGTTATCTTTAAAAACAAAAAAATTGGAAATAAAAAATAGAGCCCATTATTATTTTAATGTAAATTTAAGCATTGAAGTTGAATCCTCCATTTCTTGACATCGTAAAAGCCTTAAATCTAACCAAACTTTTCATATTCAGTGTCATCTAGGAAAGTGTACCAGAATTCATATGCCTCATCACACTCCAGTGTTCTCATTGCAATACCTGTGTTGACAAAGGTGCTAGGGTGATTTAGATATGGACCTTCATTTATTGTAACTACCTTCTGGGGTGTAACTTTTAGATTTACAGGGAAAATCTCTGCACCAGCACAAACAGGGGAGCTATCAAAAATACTCACATGAAATCAGAGAGGGAAACAAACCATAAGAGACTCTTAACTATAGAAAATAAACTGAGGGTTGCTGGAGAGGAGGGGAATGGGGAATGGGAGATGGGATAACTGGGGGATGGGCATTAAGGAGAGCATGTGATGTAATGAGCAGGAAGCCACTGCTACTGTTTCTCATCTGCTCAAGGCTCTTTTTCTTTATCTTCATGCTGTCTAACAGGTATCCACAGAGCACACATGCTAGAACCTAACCTTCTGCGGCAGACATTGGGAACACAGCCCCTCTCCGCACTTTCTGCTCTGTCCCCATGAAGCCTGGGAAAGGTGCAGGTGCCAGCACTAGTACCGGGAGGTTGCAATTAGATGCTGTTTCCTGAAAAATTCTATTTTTTGTACTGGGGTGCATTTTGGGAGCATAAATTACCTGTACTAAATAAAATAGAACATGGGAGCCACTTAAGATTGGAGTCTTAAGTTTTTATACCCCATTCATCATGTAGCTACATGACTGATTGTTATTATGTTGCTTTTGTGGCTTATAAATCCAGAAATTTCTAGTTTATTTACAATAAGAAATCTAGGTATGTGAGGCATATACTGCTAAAACCACTCTTAGATAAGAAGTTGGTACATGGCAACACCAAACAGCCTCTGGGTTATCTTCTAGTTAGGCGAACTTCAACAAAATGTTGTAAAGTACATCTGGCCAACACCCAAACTGCCTGAGGGATGGAAGGCAGAGGGATACCATTCATCTTTTTCTTCACAGCACTTAAGGTAAGAGGGAAGAAAAAGCAATTCCAGGGTCAGATTTTAGTAAACATCTATATGACTTTGAAAACTCAGGTTACCCCTTACAAGTTCACAGTGAGGGGCATTTGGGTGGTCCAGTCAGTTAAGCATCCAACCCTTAATTTCTGCTCAGGTCATAGTTGCAGGTTCAGCCCTGCATAGGGTGCAATGCTCAACAGGAGTCTTTTTGGTCCTCTCTCTCTGCTACTCCTCTCACTGGTGCTCTCTCTCTCATAAATAAATAAATAGATAAATAAATAAATAAATAAATAAATAAATAATCTTTGAAAAAAATAGAAGTTTATATGAATTTTGAACTTTAATCCATCAGACAACACTGCTTCTTCAAGAAATTTCAAAGGTAGTGATTCTCTAAAATGTGAATAAATATATATAATTTTCATTAAATTCCATGTCTATCATCTTACAACATCGACTATGTATTTTACACCAGACATATTTGTTTTCTATTGCTGAACAGCAAATTACCATAAATTCAGTGACTTAACTCCCATTTATTATCTTACAATTTGCATAGGTCAGTGGTCTGGGCACAGCTCAACTAGATTTTCTGTTCAAGTTCTCACAAAACTGTGATGATGATGTTGGCTGGGACTGACATGTCATCTGTGTCTCAGGATTCTTTTCTAAATTTATGTGGTTGTTGGCAGAATGTATTTCTTTGAAATTGTAGAATTCATGGTGGCTTGCTTCTCTGGAAGGAAACAGGGAATTATTAAGAGGGTTTCATTAGGAGATAGAAATAATCAGATTTTCCCTTCTCCAAACAAGCACTACTATAGCAATCTGAACACTGAGTTAAAGAGTAAAGTCAGAAAGGACACTAGGACGGAGGTCTTTCCAAAGGTGAAATATATGGAAGATCTAAATCAAGAGTGGCAGAACTGAAGAGGGGAGAAAGATTGGAAATCTGTTTAAAAGGTAGAATTAGTTGATCCTAAAGATTAACTCAATATGAGGTATGAGAGAATGAGAAGTCTTGTGTGTGTCCCCAGTTACTGGTGTGAGAAGCTATGTAGGTTACAGTAAAATAAAAGTCTAGAAGTGAAATAATGCTTGAATATGCAAATCAAAGCATATTCCTGGAAGAATCTTCTTAAATGATTAAGTCAATGAATAGTTATGATTCATTGTTAGGTATTTGAAGTTTGATAGAGGTATGATATTATCCGGGGAACATATATGGTAAGATGTTAGATATATATGTTGATTATCAAGAGAGATGTGTGAAAAACTACATTAACTTAGAACTTATTAGCAAACAAATGATATTTGACATCATATTGTTAGGAAAAAATTAAAAGGAAGCCAGTAGAAGTTGAGTGAGAAGAATGAAGACAGAACTGTGGGAAATAGCAAGACTTAAATGACTAAGAGGAAGATATCCCTACATATAAGACAGAAATAATAGCAACAAATATTGGATAATATTAAGGAAAGTGTCAAAAAGCTAAAGGAAAAAAAATCAAGAAGAAAGGGATAGCTGAAGGTTTGAAATGTAAGTAGGTTACAAAGGAAAAGAACTAAATATTCAACACATTGATTATATTTCTGCCAAAATGTTTTTTTTTGGCAGACTAATACGCTTTCTAGCTTTCTATTTCTATTTTTATTCATTTCTAATTTATTTTGTTTAAATTCAATTTAATTAACATTTACTATATTATTATTTTCTGAAATAGAATTTAGTGATTCACAGCACATTCAATACAATCCCTATGAAAATACTATCAGTATTTTTCATAGAGCTGGAAAAAACAATTCTAAACTTTGTATGAACCAAAGAAGATCTCAAATAACCAAAGGAAAGTTGAAAAAGAGAACCAAAGCTAGAGGCATTGCAATGCCTGACTTCAAGGTGAATTACAGATATAATCCTCAAGACAGTATGGTCCTGAGGATTAGATATCAAAAACAGACACATAGATCAATGGAACAGAATAGAGAACCTAGAAATAAACCCTCAGCTCTATGGTCAACTAAACTTTGACAAAGCAGGAGAGAATATTCAATGGAAAAAGATGGTCTCTTGAACAAATGGTTTTGAGAAAATTGGACAGTCACATGCAGAAGAATAAAACTGGACCACTTTCTTACAGCATACACAAAAAAATAAACTCAAAATGGATGAAAGACCTAAATGTGAGACAGGTATTCATCAAAATCCTAAGGGAGAATATAGGCAGCAACCTCTTTCACCTCAGACACAGCAACTTTTTTTTTTTGAGGGATATATATATATATATATATATATATATATATATATATATATACAGTGTTCTAAGATTCATTGTTTATGCCCCACACCCAGTGCTCCATGAAATACGTAATACGTTCCCTCAATACCTACCACCAGGCTCACCCATCCCCCTACCCCCTCCCCTCCAAGACCCTCAGTTTGTTTCTGAGTCCAAAGTCTCTCATGTTTCATCTCCCTCCCCGATTTACCCCACTTCCCATTTCTTTTCCTTCTCCTACTGTCCTCCATATTACTCCTTTGCTCCACAAGTAAGTGAAACCATATGATACATGACTTTCTCTGCTAGCCACAGCAACTTTTTGCTAGACATGTCTCTACAGGCAAGGGAAACAAAAGCAAAAATGAGCCACTAGGACCTCATCAAGGTAAAAAAAAAAGGTTTAGGACAGCAAAGGAAACAGTCAACAAAACTAAAAGGTAACCTGTAGAATGGGTGAAGAAATTTGTAATGCCTTATCAAATAAAGGGATAGTATCCAAAATCTATAAAGAACTGACCAAATTCAACACCTAAAAAACAAACAAACAAACAAAAAAACCCAGTTAAGAAATGGACAGAAGACATGAACAGACATTTCTGCAAAGAAGACACCAAATGCCCAACAGACACATGAAAAAATGCTCAGGGTCACTCAGCATCAGGGATAATACAAATCAAAATAGCAATGAGATACCTCATACCAGTCAGAATGGCTAAAATTAAGAAGTCAGGAAATGACAGATGTTGGTGGGAATGTGGAGAAAAGGGAGCCCTCTAATACCCTTGGTAGGAATGCAAACTGGTGCAGCTACTCTAGAAATCCATATAGAGATTCCTCACAAAGTTAAAAGCAAAGCTACCCTATGACCCAGCAATTGCACTACTAGATATTTATCCAAAGGATACAAACATAGTGATTTAAAGAAGCACCCCAATGTTCACCCCAATGTTTATAGTAGCAGTGTCCACAATATGCAAAGAGCCCAGATGTCCATTGAGAGATGAATGGATAAAGATGTGGTACATACGTTTCCCCCAAAGCTTAATCAAGTGCTGGGAACAGAAGCCAGACAATAAACTGAACAGTGAATAGACAGGGAGGAAATGGAGAGTATGAATATAAATACTTTTTAATGAAATTGGGGGGAGAGTACATATGCTTGGAAATGAATTCAAAGTCAACTATTGCGTATAGTATTGAAAACAAGGTATCATTGACTGAATCTAAATCACCATTATCTTATGAACTAAGAAGAAAGAAAAATATTTTACCAATTAAACTACAATACAATGTAGTCTTATAGACCTTTATTAAATATTTATATCGCTTTGGTGTATAGGCAAAGAAGAAAATAAAGTCAACTGCCAGGCAGCTTTATTACTATTCTTGCCCACAAAACTTCAATTCGAAGACTCTTCTGCTTGTAAGTAATACAATGTCAGAAAGGTGATAATGTGGAAAATTGTGCATTTTAGAGTCAATAAAAATGACACAATATGTATACTAATGAGAGTGTGGGTGCCTATAGGATACACATTCTCATAAACTAAAAGATCTAAAGATGAACAGCTATTGTTTTCCTACATGTGTAAACAAAAGTATATCTTAGTTACTTATTAACTAATTGTCTTTATTGCTCACAACAATCAGTATTTTGTGTTACTGATTTACTCTATCACAGTTACTCTATCTCTATTTTTACTTAGCCTTAACACCTGGCACAAAGGAGAAGCAGAAGAAGAAAGCTGAGTGTTTAGTAGGACTTAGGATGCATGAAGTACATTTTGGAAAAAGGAGTAGCTTTGTAAGTAATACTCTGAAAGGCAATAACATATTTCAAGGACTTTTGCAATTTCTATTATTTTAGATGAAAGATTAATGAGAGCTCTAATATTAGCTTTTTTGTAAAACTCAGATTGCACCAGGTTTTCAAATTTGCTGTGATCAATTGAGTTTCCTTAATAAGAAGTATTTTAGGTTACCCTTTTTGCATTAAATAAGACATCCGTTAGTGTTACAAACTTATTGTCCTGTATCATTTCTCAGTTTTCAAAGCTGGCATTGTGAAGGAATACTAGAAAAATATTCAAATTTTAGTCACTTGGTATGAATCAAAAAAATTTAGCAGTTTGATTCCTGTTAATGAGTTAAATAATTACACCTCTCAGGGAATGAAAAATGATTTTCCAAAAGTTTTCTTCCAAAGGTAATGTTCCAAATATTGAATAACTCATAGAATTGATAATGAGTTCCTTTTTTTTCTCCATTAAGTTTAAAGCTATACTTTGATTTAAAAGGGAGGTTACCGTATCTAGACTAGTGTTTTTTATCACATAAACTATTGATTTTGATTGAAATTACTGAGCATACGTGTACTGAGAAAAGTTTTCATTTGACATTAACCTCTAAATGTGACATAAAGTGAACCAAACTGTACAGTATCTTAAACACAATGGCAGGTGCTCTTTATACATAATTTTTATTTAATATTGTTACAATCAGGACCCATGTTAATAGTCTTTTTTTTAAAATATTTTATTTATTTGACAGAGAGAAACACGGCCAGAGAGGGAACACAAGCAGGAGGAGTGAGAGAGGGAGAAGCAGGTTTCCCGAAGAGCAGGAAGCCCAATGTGGGACTCGATCCCGGGTCTCCAGGATCATGACCTGAGCCGAAGGCAGTTGCTTAACCAACTGAGCCACCCATGTTAATATTCTTATAAGTAAGTATAGTTGTAGAAAATGAGAATAAAGGCAATGAAATACTTTAAACAAGATTATTATAGCAGAAAAACTGGAATTATGATTTAAATTCTAAACCTATGCCATACCAAAGTGAAATAACTATAACAAGCACAATTATACCATTATTGTGTTATATATAGAATATGTATTTACATACATATATAGTAGAGTTGTATATATAATATATCTATAGATATGGGCATATAGTATGGGTATTACACATATGGATATAATATATATGAATATTATATATGGATATATATGCATGTATGCATTTAGAATTTATATAATTTCACTCATTTTGAAACTGGGTGCCCAAAAGACTAATCAAAATTTATAAAAATAACCTAAATACAATAACCAAATCTCAGGTTATAAAAAAAATGGGAACTCATTTAAGACCAAAAAATTCCAGTTTTATAAAGAAATAAAGACCCCAGTGACTAATGATATTAAGCACTTTTCATGTGTTTATTGGCCATTCACATATCCTTATATATATTTTTATATATACCTTTATATATATTTTGTATATATCTTTACATATATATACATATTAGAAATGTCTGTACTCATCCTCCATTTGTAAATTGGATTGTCTTTTTATTATTAAGTTGGGAGTGATCTTTATATATTCTAGACAGAAGTACCTTCTCAGGGATATAACTTTCAGATATTTTTGTTCACTCTATTGTTTGCCTTTTTATTTTGCTTAATAATTTCCTCAGAAACAAAGTGCTTTCATTTTGATGAAGTCCAGTTTTTAATTTTTTTCTTTTATTGCTCATATTTTTGGTGCTATTTTTAAGATTCGATTGTCAAATATAAGGTCACAGAGATTTATCCCTATGTTTTATTCTAAAAGTTTTATAGTTTTAACTCTTTCATGTTAAGGAACAGACTGTCCAAATTACAGTTGATTAAGAAAAGTTCCTGCCGCTGATAGAACTTGAGTATCTTCCAACCTTTGAGCCCAGATATGGGAGAGAGAAAGAGCAGGAATCCAACCTGTCTTCTTTCTGTCACACAGAGTAGCCTGTGCGACTTTCACCTTACCCAATTCACTGGTATGCCTAGACCAGGTATTTGCCATCACACTGAATATAGTGAAACGCTGGTTTTACCCTCTACCACAAGACCCTGCAGATAAATATCCAACTGCTATGTTACTGAATACTACAAATGGACCTTTCTCTACACATGGACCTTTCTAGTACCTTGGTGACTACAACCTCATTATTTGGAATGCAAGGGATTGCTGTATCTGGACTCTGACACCTCAGATCTCTCTATGTTTATTTCAGTCAGATTTCATCAAAATTCCCGGATGTGAGTATTCATGTTTTTTTGATAGATTCGGGAAATTTTAAGCCATGATTTCTCTGAATTTTCTTCTCTGCTTTTTCCTCTTCTTTCCTTCTGGTACTCTCACTACACATATACTGGAGAGCCACATATCTTGAGTCTCTTTTCATGTTTTCTTTACTCTAGTTCTCTCTATTCTTTAGATCATATAATGTCTAGCTATACATGTTTACATGTTCAAATTTACCAACTCTTTCTTCTGCAAGCTCAGGTCTACTGTTGAACCCAACTAGTGAGTTGTCCTTTCAATTGCTATACTTTTTAAGTCAGAATTTCCATTTTGTTTTTTTTTTTTAAATATTTTTTCTCTTTTTGTTATTCCTATTTGATGTCACATTTTCATCATCCCTTAATTTACTTTTTTTTTTTTTTTCAAAATCATGGTTCTCATTAGGTTTTTGAACATATTTATAATGGCTAATTTGAAGTCTTTGTTTAACTTGACATCTGTTTGCTTTCACGGGTAGTTTATATTGCCTGCTTTTCCCCCATGTATGTGTCATACTTCACTGTTTTTATTTTTTTACATGTTTCAAGTATTTATTAGGAATTGGGCATTTTTGATATATATTGCAGAAAGTCTGGGTATTGATAACCCCCAGAACTCTGACAGTACAGGAAAAAGAAGCTTACCACAGAGTTCAAAGGGTTTTTTAAAAAGTGATTTACTGTTTTTACCAGTTCCCTGGGGAGTGGATCCATAGAATTTCTAAGGTTGTCATGCTAGAATTAGAACCCTCCTAACATTTTTTTCTGATCCAAATCCAATCAGTCTTATTTCTCTATTGCTCTTGAAGATCAATAATGATACCTAAATTGCTAAATCAAATTGTCAATTAATTTTTGATTTTCATTTAATTTTACTTGTCTGCAGCATTTAAAGAATTGGGTTACTCTTTTCTTAGGGGAAAAAATAAAGACAAACAATAAAAAAAACTTCTTTTTTTTTTTTTTTAAAGATTTTATTTATTTATTTGACAGAGAGAATCACAGCGAGAGAGGGAACACAAGCAGGGGGAGTGAGAGAGGGAGAAGCAGGCTTCCTGCCGAGCCAGATGCAGGGCTCCTTCCTGGGTCTCTGGGATCATGACCTGAGCCGAAGGCAGTCGCTTAACCAACTGAGCCACCCAGGCGCCCCTCCCAAAAAAACCCTTCTTAATTGACTTACGATGTTACACTTTCTAACTCACTGGCTATTCTTTTTCTTATTCCTCCTCCTCCACTTTTCCTTCCTTCCCTTCCTTCCCCTCTGCCCTCCTCCTCTCCTTCCCTCTGTCACTCCCTCTCCTTCTTTTTCTCTCCTCCTGATGCTCCTCTTTCTTTTTCTTCTTCCCCTTCTTTTTTTATCTCTCCATATTTCTAGCTTCTAAATACTGGAAAGCCTGATTACTCCTTGGTTCTCTCCACTAAGCTTACTTCCTTGGTAAACCATCATACTGATGAATCAAAATGTATCACTTGAGAAAATAATTTTCCCTTGAATTTCAAGCTTGCTTATTAAATTGCTTAATAAGAAATCTCGAATGAGATGTCCATAATCTAGAATTAACATGTCTTATGCTGAACTCCTGTATTACCATACTCATGATCTCATCTAACACTAATCACTACACAAAGACCCCTTCTCCAAATACCACCACACTGAGGATTAGGACTTTAAGATATGGATTTGAAGGAACAAGAACATTCAGTCCATAACACATACCTACCTTTACCTTCTATTCACCTTCCCCTCGATTATTCCTCTGCATCTTAATAATCTTGCTGTTCATTTGAACATATTTCTGCCTCATGGTCTTTCATAGTTCTTGATTCAACTGCCTAAAAATATATTCTTCCACAGTCTACTCCCTCAAGTCCTTCAATATTTTTGGTACCTCTTAGAAAGTAATTCCTTAACTGTAACATTGAAAATTACAGCACCCTTATTCTCCTGATTTATTTTCTTTTACAGTACTCTAATCACCTAGTAATATTCTATAAATTTATAAATTTTTAATGTTGTCTGTGTCTCATGAGAATCTATTAGAACAGAGATTTACTTTTTTAAATTTATTGCTATAACTCAAAACTACAGTCATGTATAACTCACAATTAAAAACTTGTACTTTTAAGTTGAATCATATTGCAATACACTAATTTGGACTACCTTGGGAGATATAATTGAAATTATTAAAATTATAATTAAATATCAGTAATACAATTTGTTGTTTAATGTATTTTCCATTATTAGTTTGTCAACTCTGTGGATTAATAATGACTTTTCTAAATTATAGAATACTGAATTTTTTAGCAGTCTGAATATTGCCTTCATCATTGGAGCTCAATGAATACTGTTGAATGTCTACTTATCTATCTATCTATCTGTTCTTTATCATCATCATCATCATCATCATTATCTTTGTGATGTCTCTATGTAAATGCAATAGAAAATCTAAGAAACTAAATTATAGTAGGAAGAACTCTTCTTTTTAAACTTAAAAAGGGCACCTTTTAGGGCGCCTGGGTGGCTCAGTAGGTTAAAGCCTCTACCTTTGGCTCAGGTCATGATCTCAGGGTCCTGGGATCGAGTCTGGAGACGGGCTCTCTGCTCAGCAGGGAGCCTGCTTCCTCCTCTCTCTGCCTGCCTCTCTGCCTACTTGTGATCTCTGTCAAATAAATAAAAAAATCTTTTAAAATAAAAAAGATACCATTTTAGAGCAATTCTAAATTATTTTACAGAGGAAGTTTCATTTTTTAAAAATTCAACCACCTTAATAAAGCTAGTTTGTCAAAATAAATGCCACCTGCAGCATTTTGTGTTGCATTCATTGAAATGATTCATTTGTGAGCAAATCAGTTGCTGTATAATGTTTTCCATAAAGTTTAGCACAGCTGGTTTTTAATTTGTCTATAAAGCAAAAATCCCTTTGGAGTAAGTGTTTTCATTTGGATACTTAGATTTGTCATGTTTACAAACAGTATTTTCCTTACTTTATGGGCAAAGAAAAGCATAATAAGAGAGTCAATGTGCACACATACAAATACACATTAAGTAACTTCTAATTAGCTTGCTTCTATTCTAAGTAAATAGATAATGTTCAAAAATAAACTAATGGCCAGAATATGCCTAATAAAAGGAAACATGTGCTTATTTGGATTAATCTATATTTAAATTATGAACATGACCATCCAAATAAACACATTTGCATAGCACTTTAAAACATTTCTACCTACTTAATGAAAAACTTGATGAGATCATCATGATAAGAAATATTATCATCCTTTTATAAATGAAGGGGAAAAAAGTCCCTAACATGAACAACCTTTCCATGTCAGGGTCAAGGATAAGGCCCTGCTTTGTTTTTGTTCTGGTTCAACACTTTCTTTTCCATATATTCATCTATACCTATTTTCAGTAGGTCAGGTACTTGGTTTTGTTTTCATTGAGATGAATAAGCATGTATACTTGGCCTCTCAGACTTTCTTAAAATCCAGGATTTGTTAAAGCAAATAAAGGTGTCCAAAGAATGAAATGAAGATAATTATATTCATAGATTAAGAAGCCATGATTCTCTTATCATTATCATATCTAATGAAATTTACTTATACTCAAAAGGTCATGGTCTTATACTTGAACAATTGAGGTAAAAGGAAGGCATGCTACTTTAAGGGTAGAATATATTTCAATAATAGACCACAGCCCTGTTTCCTCAGAGTAACAAGTGTAATATCCTCAGTGTCACACCCATATTTTAAGGTCTAGCTTCAAATTTTTTATACCTCACTTCTCATGCATAAATACAGTTTAATAATTAAGATAAAATAAGGAAATCTCTATATTCTACAATGATATTTTTGTACTTGTTGTTTCACCATGGGTGTTGACATCTGTTCAACAGCAATCTATATTTTAAGAAGCCCTACAGGTGATACAGATGCAAGCCAAGTCATAAGTACTGTTGATTTATAGTGTAGAGTAAAAATTTAGAACAAAGTTTTCCCATAATTCAGTGGCTCAAGGACCATAGATACTTGTTTTCCCTCCAAATACATGTCCAGACATAGGAGGGTAGTTAGTATCTCTCCATGTGTCATAGTTATAGATGACTCTGTCCTAGGTACCCAATTGCTATCATTCTAAAGGTGTTGGAGACTGGCTCACTAGTACTAATATACATTTCAGCCCAGGAAGTGAGAAAGGGAAGCCATGGAACTGTTAGTGAAGATACTGTTTATATCTCCAAAGACCCAGTGGGTGGATTTTCCAAGAGGTGCTTCAAAGCTCCAGGACCGTTTTTTTGTGATTTCATTATTGTCAATAAGTGAATTTCATTTTGTCACACTTGTCTTCTTATAGCTGGAGGAGGGGGAAAGACCATGAAGGAGGAATTTGGGAGCTCTTAAGGGAGAGGTGGAAGGGGCACAGATCATTAATAGAACATTCTATTCTCTAAAGTGTCGCACATGGAACACTTTACTGAAAGGGTGGGATAGGAAGTATAATCTAGTCGTACAAAGGAAGAAATGGAAATGTATTCATTGAACAGCTACAGAGATTATGCCATCTGAATGGAGTTTTCTTTTTAGAGTTGTAATGGACAAGTTTCATCTTGCATTCCCTCTCACTTCTTACTGACCTAAAATGTTAATCATATACCAACTAGAACTGCAGGATCCAGGAATGTTTTTTCTGTAGTTATATGCTCAGATTAAATTTGGCAGGTACTATTTTAAGAAGAAGAAGAAAATAATTAATACTGATGAAAATGTAGCAGTTTCTGCCACAACTTTTCACACATAAAGTCTGTAAGTATATTTGTTTAATTAAAGTTGGAAAGGGATTGTGGGGACAGCATTCATATATAGTTAATTTCCTTTTAGCAAAATTTCTTGAAGAAATGAAGTGACAATGTAAGTGTGTTTGTTTTTCCCTTCCCTCTAGTGTTAGGTCTTTTACCTCTCAGTCTTAACACTATGCTAAAGGACTTTATGGAGTCTTACACTGTATTCAATGAGCTATTATTAATTTAGTAAAAGGCTTCTAATTCAGTGGTTTAGAATTTTGAAGAAAGTATTTACTAAAACATTACATAGCTTTAATTAAGTGCTTAGCTTTTATTGGAAATACAGCAGGTGTATGTCTAAATAAATTTCTATATAATTGATTAGCAACTGTCTCTATGTAATATTTAAGAATTAGCATAGCATTTAATTAAGAATTCACTCTTCTTAGTCAAATTATAAATTAGATCTCTAGAAAAAAATCCTAACCGTAACTGAAATTACACTATTGTTTGTTGGAAAAATGGCTAAGTATTTTCACAGATAGTAGCTAATTTAATGATTTCATTGGTAGTAAGGCTATTTCTGTAAGAAATGATTGAATGATGGAGAATACAAAGAGGATGTGGGATAAGATGAGACAATAAGGAAGAACAGGGAAACAAAAAACAGAGGATACAAGTCCAGAAAGACAACCTTTTAAGTTAGCTTCATTGCAATTGAGAATTCTTGGCATAAATCATAGAGCTGAGAGTAGTGTTACATTGAATGCACTGTAAACTCAAATAGGTCCTCCACAATATCCAGTCATTCTGCTTTGTTTTTCCAATCAGTTCTTTGAAACTTGTTTCCACATTTTCAAAAAAAGGTATTGTACAAATCTCCTAATATGCCCAGATCTCTAATTCCATCCCTCTTCTTTTACTCTTTCCAACTCATATCCTCAGTTCACACTTTATAATATTAGATTATATAGTAAGAGCTTTTTCATCTTTCCAATGTGTGACTGAAACCATCGTTTTCCGTGGATAAACTATGTCTTCCAGTAAATACAAATTCTTCTTTGGTCATTTTCTCATATATCATTGGGGTCATTCTCTTTAATCTCTTTAGCATAAAATAAATCTAAAAACTTGTTTAAAAGGAAAATTCTTTCTTAATTACACAAAAGTCTTCAGCATATACACCACCATCACTCACCTATCTTCAAATGTGGTTGTCATTTGTGGATAGGTGTGTGGTAGATATGGCTTCTCCCTTCTCTATACCACTGAGATTATCATTTCCATTGTTACAGAAGAGTTCCATGTTGTTACATCCAAAGGTACATACTTTAAAAAAAAATCTATTCACTTAACTCCATCTTTCAGAGAGATTAAATCCAGTGCCTGATTCTCCCTTTGTTACATGAACTATTGTTGTCTTGCTTCCTTTAGAAGATGTACTCTTGGATTTCTTTTTTGTCTCTTTTTCTCTAGATTTTTTTTCTAGACTGTTCTTTCTACAAAACACCCAACTATGGTGCTTTGAATAACCTCCTTATTCTCTCTTGGATTCCAAGGAATTGAATTCCAAGGAATTGAAAAATAAAAGAAGCGAGTTAAGTAGTTGAAAGCAAAATATAGCATTTATAAATGATGAAGTAGTCATTTAAGATGGTGGCTTCTATCTTTGACTAGTGGTCTTCCTAATGACAGATCCCAAAGATAGACAGAGCCTCTCAGTCCATAACAGTGTAGAACCATTCTATGTCTTCTCTCAGGGGGATTGGGTCTTTACCACATTACTGAGAATAATAGAGTGCATGCTCTTTGTAGAAGCTGGCTCCCAAGAAAAAGAAGATAAGAGGTAGAGCTAACTTTGAGTAGATCATGATCCGATGAACATATATTAATAATGGGAGGTTGCATATGGAATGAAGAAAGGCCTTTTAGTGGAAGGAAACTGTTATCAATGGGTATCAATGGCTATAGGCATTTTCAGTAATTTTAGGAATTGTAGAGTTTATATAAAGAAATACAAGTGACGAGTATGTGACAATACCATAAAGCAGATGAAATAAGCATCTGATCAGAAAGACCTTCCTGGGCTACCCAATAGTAAATAGCACCCTTACACATCACTTGCTTTCCCATTACAGGCTGACACTAAGAGTTACTCTTTTACAGTTTGTCTAAAGTACAAAGAAAAGTCCTTGAGTATAGGGTCTTTGCTTGGTTCAAGCTGTATTCTCAGTGTCTACAACAGTAACCAGAATGTGGTAGGCATTATTGAATGAACGAATAAGTGAATACAAAAGCAATACAAATATACAAAAATGTCATATAAGTAGTATATACAGAAATAAGTGAGGGTGACTAAAAATCTAATAGTTACTCATTGGTGGAAGAAATTACTATTCTCTAGGTTGATCCAAGAAGGCTTCAAGGAGATAAAATTGTGCTATGCAGGATGGCTGAAGAGAAAAGCATGACCAAAAGCAAAGTTTTTTTGAAAAAAATCACAAGACATTTTTTTGGACCCATGAAATTTATTAGAGTTGACATTACATGAACTTCCTCTATTCACTGTTGTAATATAAAGAAATGTCATGAAATACATGGAAGATATAAAACCACATATTTTATTTTTTAATTTATTTTTCTATTGCAATTATGAAGTTACTGAGTTTAATATCTGGCTTTACAACTCCTATTTTATACAGAAGAATATGTAGTATGTGTGTGTGTACACAGGCACATGTGCATATGCATGCTGTGTAGATAGATACACCTACAAATAAATAATATTTTTAAACTGTACACATTTATTAAAAACATTTAAACCACATTTTAAAGTATTTTTTCTTAATCTTAACTTACTTATTTCTAGACATTATAAATGGCCCTCTGCTTAGTTCATATATTCTCTTTTTATTACTTTAAAGTTCTTTTAGCATAGTAAGTCTTTTTTTAATTTTCTGTATTCAGAAACATCCTATAAGTAACAATGACAGTAATCCCATTCTATTTTATTTTCCACGGTTCTGCTAATAGCAGCATAAAGTAATGTAGCCTGGAAAATAATATATAAAAATGGTCTATGCTTATTAATGCTGAAGTGGTTTGCAAAAATTAATGTGAGATTGGGAAAGTATTCTTTTCCTGCAAGAGCAAAATTTCAAGAAAATGGGACAATCAAGAATAGCTTAGATAAGATTCCTGCTGTTTTTCTCTAAGAGAGTCAATAATCTTCTGATTCTTTTCCTATAATATTGCACAAAATTGCTCATGTTAGGCAACTGCAGGTATCAAAAGAACACAATTATGACTGAGATGACTTTCTCTGATTTAGAGGCTATATCTGATTTTTAATTCTGCATTTTATCCATATTGCTTGGAACATACAAATATTCCCTATTTGATTGAATAGCTCAGCTTATGAATGAAAATTGTAATTGTTTTGCATTAACCTACATATTTTTAGGCTTTTAACTATAAATCCAAGGCCTGAACTAATATATATATATATATAATATATATATATTTATATATTCAAGGCCTGAACTATATATATTAGTTCTGTATATATATACAGAACCTATTCAAAAGCCCCAGAAAGGTCAATTTCATTGCCCTTCTCTATAGCAGATATTTTAGTCAAACTAAAGAACTGAATGCAGTTATGGCCATTATATTTCAGCTGAGAATATTTTTTAAAAAATCCAGACCATTTGTGGATCTCTGAAGATTTTGTCTGCACCAAACAAGTGGCAAGACCTAACCTAGGGGCCACTAGACCAAGCATATTTTATCCTTGCCTACGGTGAAATCTTAGGCAAGAGGAATGTTTTGTAATTCTGATCTTTAAAGAATTGTGTCTGTATTTCTACTGGTCCTGAGGCACGCGTGATGATTTAGAGAATATTATTTATGGGGATTTTCTATAATAAAGGGAACATTTACTTTCTCTACTATACTTAGAATTATTAAGCATATCTTTTTTTAGGTGAAAATGAAAATCTCTGTTGTAAATATTATTTTCAGTCAGCAGTTGAGAAAAGAAGAGCTACAAAACAATGCACATTCAGAAGTGACAATAATATAACGGATTAGAAATTTATTTTTGTGCATTTCATATAATTTCTATTTGCTATTTATACTCTATTTTAAAAACATAATTTCATAATTATTTTAATAACATCATTTGACTTATTGATTTTGTTCTACAAATATTTTTATTTGCATTTTCTAAAATTATGAATAATAGTGCAATTAAAAATTCATGATTTAATTTTTCTTTGAGAATCCTCAGCATTACTATTATCTCCTTGGTTTTCATAAAATGGTAGGGAATAAAAGAGCAAATTGAACAAAGAAAAGAGCAAGATAGAAAGGTTAAGTAAGCATTAACATAAATCTTCCTTTTCATATTCCTGTTTTTGTTCTATATAATCCATAATTGATTTCATTTTTCTCTGTAAGAAATTTGTCTATGGAATTACGCCTCTCAGAAGTGTTAAGTAACATCAGGTAGGCATATAAATAAGCAACTAATTATTTAAATCTCAAAATAATTTTTCTACTTCTTTAAATGTTTTTATTTTCATTCATTGAGGAGTTCTATTTATTAATATGACAAATATTTATTGAGGGATTAGGAGGTGCCAAGTTTAATTTGATTTTCAAAGAGCTCAAATTATATTAGGAATCTTTATCCAGCAAATGATAATGCATTTCAATGTCCAAGAAAACAATGATATGGCACTGAATTTTTATCACTTAAACACCTTTTGTGTTTTATTTGTTTTACAAATATGTATGACCATCTACTATAAGAAGGGCATTCTCCTATGCAATGGAGATACATTAGCAAACAAAAATGTGAGAAATTTCTTTCATTTTTAAATTTATTTTCTAATGCCAGTTAACCCTCAAAGCACATCTCCATGTATGAGTGACCCAGCTCAGACCATCCAGCAGAAATACCCTACTGATTCAGAGCCTAGAAAGTTGTTGATTAAGCCCCTAAGATTTTGAGTGGTTTGTCATATAGCAGCAATAAATAACTGATATACATAAGAATATAATAAGCATAGTATATAGATGAGTAATAATATATCAGAAAAGTTATTCTCAAAATTTTAGATTCAAAATTTTTGTATACTCATAAATAATTGCAGATCACAAAAAACTTTTGCTGTTGATGATATGTATTGATATTTACCATATTAGATATTAGAACAGACTTTCAGAATATGTATTTGTTCAAAAAGTATTAATAACCTCTTACCGGTTAATTACATTTACATAGAAAAAACCTCTATATTTTCCAAATACAAAATATAATAACAATGAGAAGAGTGATATTTTCACATTTTTGCAAATCTGACTCCTTTTTTATATATCTGACTGGCTAAATCATAACTGGATTTATGTATCTGGTCCTTCCCTTGATCTATTGTGATGCGTAGTTTTCCTTGAAGAAAATGAAGAAAAGTTTACCTCATGAAGTTATGTAGTTGGAAGAGAGGGCATTTTAACAACCTTTTCAGATGACTGTGAATATAGTTTTGATATGACACCAACACTCATTAACTATTAGTTTCTTAGAGCTTGCAGTGAGGAATCTGAAACTTTATTAATGAATTCTCATTTTTGTTTTCCATTAAAATCCACTGGTGGTGCTTGCACTTCAAATATGCATGATTTTGTAACTTCCTGTCCTGACTATTAAGAAAATACAGATTATTTCTTATTTTGACACAATTCATTATATAGTATAAAAAATACTACCAATTTCATCATAAAAGTCACTGAGTACTAAGACAGTGATACAAGTTTTCCAAAATTCTAATTTTTGCTTAAAATTTCAATCATATTGAGGCACCTAGTTGTCTCAATCAACTAAGGATCCTACCCTTGGTTTTGGCTCAGATCATGATCTCAGGGTTGTGAGATGGAGCCCTCTTTTTAGCTCTGTGCTCAACACAGAGTCTGCTTGAGATTCTTTTCCTCTCCCTCCCCTCATCTTCCATCCCCCCCACAGAGTGCACACTCTCTCTCTCATAAAGAAAGAAAAGAAAGAAAGAAGGAAGGAAAGAAAGAAAGAGGACAAGCTTTAAAATTTTTTTGAATTGTGTTATTGGCATGCATTGTTAGGGCCTAATGTTAAGCTTTTTTTTTTTTTTTTTTTTAAGGATATTATTTATTTGACAGAGAGAAACATAGCTAGAGAGGGATCATAAGCAGGGGGAATTAGAGAGGGAGAAGCAGGATTCCGGCTGTGCAGGGAGCCCAATGTGGGGCTCTATCCCAGGACACCAGGATCATGACCTGAGCTGAAGGCAGATGCTTAATTAGAGCTGCACAGGCGCCCCAAGTGTTGGGCTTTTTAATTATAAGCATGTGATTGTCAAGGCATCTGTTTCAAAGACATTCATCTCAAATAAACATATTGTCAGCTGTATGACAGGCAAAAGCAAAACAACTGACAAGGAATCATGGTGCTCCATCACAAAGTTCCCTTTTTATAAAGTCTTGGGTAACTAGATAACTTACTGTTTGAATGACCCCACTTTTCCCTTTTCAGACCCTCATTCCCACTCTTATGGTTTCAACTTGCCAATAAAAAGTGAATCCATGAAATCCAAGGTACCTCACTGTTAGGCCCTAATAAAAGCAGAATCCAGGTCTGTGTTCCCTCCCTCTCTGTCTACCTGTAAATTTGCTGCATGGCTCTCAGGTGCATTGTATGCTTCAGCACTGGTGAGTATTCAATCTTGTTCTTCAAAATTCACTGAAGATTTTGCTAAGCTGTGTCCTGCAATCACAAGGGCCCTGGTGGGGTTGATGGTGGAGAGTATATGTGGAGCTCTCTATAAGTAAATACAGGCCCAGGTAAATACCTTGGGCATTCCTAGGTAAGAACATCACTATAAATAGGCTGAGATCCATACAACAGACAAGAAATCCATTCTGTCAGGTATTTCCTTTAAGTGATAGACTCACACACTTCATTTTTAGGAAATATCTGGATATACCCAAGTCTGAATAACCAGTTTTTCACTTGTTCTTTCCAGTAAAAATAAATATTCATTAAAAAATACCTAATTCAAAAGGAAAAACAGAGGAGGGGGATATTGAAAGGGGTGATGAACCATGAGAGACTATGGAATCTAGGAAACAAACTGAGGGTTTTAGAAGGGATTGGGGTGGAGAGATGGGTGAGCCTGGTGATGGGTATTACAGAGGCAATAATTGTACAGAACACTAGGTGTTACATACAAACAATGAATCATGGAACACTACATCAAAAACTAATGTGCTGTATGGTGACTAACATAACATAAAAAAAACACCCAATTCAGCTTGCATCACAAGTAATTGCTAAAGTGATTTTGGTTGACCTAAACTTTGTATGGTGGAAGTGCTTTAGAACATTTCTCATTTCATCATATAGGCTATTAAAATGATGTGTAGTTTAGTATTCAGATACAGTAAAGTCAATAATTACTATAGTTTTGTCAAGAGCATCCTTAAATGAAAGTACTTTTAAAAAATTATAGGTGCATGGCAGTGAACAATACAATGGCTACCAGTACATGTGGCCTGATAGTCTACGAATAGTGTGGTGTCATCCCCTGATCTGTGCAAGATGGCAGTGGTTTTACCCACTGTGTCTCTTATATCATTAATGAAAATGATGGCATAGTGGAAAAGGCAAATAATGTCATCATATTACTATGAATATAGTTTAGTATTATGGATGATCTATAAAGTTTTCAAGGACTCTCTGAGTGCTGCAGGCCACATTTTAAAATGTTTATAAGATAAATACATGGAAGTAAATAAGTGTCATAGGGGCATTAAGAATATTGGAAAGGAGGATGTTTTCTGATTTTGAATAGAGTGCCTTGTTCTGAGAATGCTGAGAAGATAATCTTTGAGTCATAAAGATATCTGAGGAAAGAATGTACTAGGCAAAAAGCATAACTAATGTTATTGCCCTAGATATGTTTCCAAGATCAGTCAAGAGGCAAGTGTGACGAGTTGAGTGAACAATGGCTAATCAGAAAGGTAACAAAGAGGCCAGTTCATACAAGGCTTCACAGGCCATCATCCAACATAAACAGGGTTTTTAGGAGACGTATTGCATAACTAGATTTAAATTTTGAAGGAATAAGTCTAGTTGTAGAACAGAGACAATAAAAACACACATCAATGTTCTATAATGAGGCTATTATAGTAATCCAGGTGACATATCATGATGGTTTGGACCATAATGGTAGCAATTGGGGTAGGTAGAATAAAGTGGTTGAATTATGGATATGTTTGGAAGATACAGCAATCAGAAATTTATTTCTTTTTAAAAATCTTTTTTCAGAAATTTATTTTTAATAGATTGCATGGATGATGTAACAGAAAGACTGATCAAAAAAGATCCTAAATTCTTGACTTGAGCATATGAAATGACAACCTTGACATTAATGATAATAGTTACAACTGCAAATGGGTAAGTTTGAGGAAGATCAGCTTAGTTTTGTCATGCTACACATGAGGTAGCTTTTAGATGTATAAAATTAATTACTAGGCATATAGTTGGATATATCACATTGGATTGAGGGGTGAGTTCATGCTAGAGATAAAAATGAAGTCCTTCATCATTAGACTGGATGAGATCACCAAGGCAGTGAATATAGATTGAGAACACATGAGAAATCAATACCTAAATCTGGACCCTGCCAACATGAGGAAGTTGAGTAGAAGAGGAAGAAGTAAGGAGACTAAAAGATGCAGGTACTTAAGTATGGGTTAATTCAAGAAAAAAAATTCAAGAAAAAAAATTCTTTAGGTCAGGAGAAAAACAGAAGGACTGATTTCCTATGTCGAATTCTATTGACAGTAATATGAGAACTGAGAACTGATGGTTGATTTAATAATATGGAGACCAACAGTGACCTTGGTAAAGAGTTCTCTTGGGGTAGTGCAGGTAAAATTCTGATTAAATTGGGTCCAAAGGAGAATAAGATCTTTAACATTAAGCTGAAAGGCTTAGTACAGAGAGAACAGAAGAATACTTTGAAGCAAGACACAGTAGAGCCCTTTAAAAAATCTATACTTCAACTTCATATTGAGTTTTGTTATATAAATCAAGGAAAATAGTATTAAATCAGACCAATAGTAACTTTAGAATTATATGTTCTATTTAAAATTCTAAAAATAGGAAGCTCAGGAAGAAAATTATTAAATTTTTTATATACTATATAATTTATAGTATGTTTAAAGAGGCACTTAACTCTCACAATATTATGGAAGCTATAGTTTATCAGGACATTTAAGGACATGATAAAAAATATACTGTCATTGTTAAAGGATATTAATTTTTCATCACTTTCAACTTTTCTTTCTGTCAGGGGAAAGTCTTTTGTAATAAGAAAGAGAAGCAGAGGGCACATATTAAATCAATTTTCTTCAGATAAGTTCGTTTTTCTTAGTCTATATGATAAATACAGAGAAAATAGTAGAGTAACATTAGTGTATTTCAACTTGCAATTATCATATTAAATACACTTCAAAGAAATTAGGCAATTCAAATAGGAATATCACTGATAGGAAATTTTCTCTGCACATAGAGACTACCTAAACTTTCTCCCCATTCTTTAGTATTTTTAAACCTCTTATTTTTCCCTCATTCTTTAATATTTTTAAACCTCTTTACTTATTTATTACTTTTTTGTTTTTAAAGCTCTTACTATTTACCAGGCACTTTTCCAAAAACTAGGTGAAAAGAAGAAAACAAAATTGCTGAAAATATATGCTTGCTGTATATGTTAGCTTGTAATTTAAAAAAAAAAAGAGGTCATGGAAAACCACAATGAAATGGTAGCGTTAGCAATGCTTGATGCGGGGTTCGATCCCAGGACCCTGGGATCATGACCTGAGCCGAAGGCAAACCCTTAATGACTGAGCCATTGCTAGGGGTACCAGCCAGCCTGGTACCCCTAGCAATAAAAAACATCTATAAAAATGAAGAAGTTGAGGGGAGCCTGGATGGCTCAGTTGGTTGAGCAACTGCTTTCGGCTGGTCATGATCCCGGAGACCCGGGATCGAGCCCCACATGGGGCTCCCTGCTCAGCAGGAAGCCTGCTTCTCCCTCTCTCACTCCCCCTGCTTGTGTTCCCTCTCTGGCTGTGTTTCTCTCTGTCAAATAAATAAAATATTTTTTAAAAAAATGAAGTTGAGCCTTCTTTCAGAAAAAAATAAATTGAATAAATTGGATCAACAACAGCAACAAAAGAATAGAATAAAGAGAATTTGAGTGACACAGTTTAAAATATTGATCTAATAGATTTATATGGATTCATACATTCATTTATATGATTCCATATAAATCTACATCAGGCCAAAATTGTCCTTCTAAGAAAGCCTACACTTATTAAACATTAAATGAACAGCTTCCATGTGTTAATCTTAAGAGAAGTCTCAGATAATTTAAAAAGAAAAAAACCACCTCTACTGGATACTTTTTCAAAATATGAAATGTTAGCCAAAGTTTTATTTCACCATTAAATCGAAATACACTATTCAAATTAGTGGATAAGAAGATAATCTTGGATAAGAAGATAATCAAAATTCATACTGTTATTTAATGATGGAAATATTACATATGTGATATGATTAATTCAAGAAAATGTGTAAATTAAAAATATGTAAAGTTAATATTTGGCTATTGCTAACAAAGGAGTTATTTTAGGAGAATCTATTTCATAAAATAAACTCAATCTATTTTATAAAACAAACTCAAGGCAAACACAAATACTTTCTTTTTTTAAACAAAAATACTTTTAAATAGAATAGAAAATTTTAGTTATTTTGTAGTAAGACCCAATGTTAATATTTTGGGAAAAAGGGGCACCTGGGTTGCTCAGTCCTTAAGCCTCTGCCTTTGGCTCAGGTCATGATCTCGAAGTCCCAGGATTGAGCCCCACATCACCTACTTCTCCTTCCTGCACTCCCTCTGCTTGTGTTCCCTCTCTAGTTGTGTTTCTCTCTGTCAATAAATATTTTTAAAAAAAGTATTTTGGGAAAAAATAAAAGCACTACTGGCAAGTTTGATTGCTCACACAAAAACACAGCTTTAGAAACAACAAAAAAATGGGAAGTAGGGTAATTCAGGGAGAGAAACGAAACAAGAGAGACTTTGGACACAGAAACAAACTGAGGGACTTGGAGGGAGGGGGTGGGGGGATGGGAGAGCCTGGTGGTGGGTACTGAGGGCACCTATTGCATGGAGCACTGGGTGTGGGGAATGGGCAATGAATCTTGGAACACTGAAAACAATAAAAAGGAAAGAAAAGAAAAGAAAAAAAGAAAAGAAAAGAAAAGAAAAGAAAAGAAAAGAAAAGAAAAGAAAAGAAAAGGAAAGAAAAGAAAAGAAAAAAGAAAAAAATCCTAGGACTGTTGCAAGAGATGCAGAAGGAACACTTGAAAAGATTCAATATGCATTTATGATAAAGCCTCTTAACCATCTGGATATTGAGGGAACATACCTCAACCAAACAAAGGCTCTGTATGAAAAGTCCACAGCTGACATTCTACTCAAGGGTGGAATGCTAAATCTTTCCCACTACGATCAAGAAGATAAAGATGCCCACTCTTAGCACTTTCATTCGTCAGAGTATTGACAGACCTAGCCAAACCATTTAGACAAAAAGAAAACCAAAAAGATATGAAATCTAAATAGGAAAAGAAAATGGTCTTTATTTTCAAATGACTTGATATTATACGTAGAAATCCCTAAAGAGTATACCCAAAAAACCTGTAAGAATAAACAAATTCAATAAGGCTGCAGGATACAAAATTAAAAATAAATAAAAAAAAGGACAACAAATTCAGATAGAGTAAATAGATAAAATTGTGAGAGCCTATTGTAATAAATTTATGCCAACCAATTAAAATATTAGAAGTGAATCATTTTCTAAGGAAAAAAAATCTGTAAAGGCATCCTTATAAGTAATTTACAAGGCAGGCAAAAACCATTTTCTTAAATAGATACTATTCTTTGATGATCTTATTGATGAGTGTTATCAAACTTTTCTCCGGGTGCCTGGGTGGCTCAGTGGGTTAAGCCTCTGCCTTCAGCTCAGGTCATGATCAGGGTCTTGGGATCGAGCCCTGCATCAGGCTCTCTGCTCAGCAAGGAGCCTGCTTCCTCCCTTCTCTCTCTCTCTGCATGCCTCTCTGCCTACTTGCGATCTCTCTCTCTGTCAATAAAAATAAATAAAATCTTAAAAAAACAAAACAAAACAAAACATTTCTGGAAAGGAAAATAGAGAATATTGGAACTCTTCCCACCTTAAGTTATATAGCTAGAATGGGATACCAATTAACACAAAAATTATAAAATCACAGTTAAGAAAATGTTCTTTCTGAAGGTATGATGAACTAAATCATCTTAAATAAAAACTTCTATGCTCAAATAGGCAGTGGTTCTAATGTGATAAGGGTCCGATTCCAGAGCTTTTAGGAGGCACTTCAGATTTGTGGGAGGGAGTCAGCATTGGTAATGTTTATATATTTCTCAAATGGTTCTGCATGTCTCCACGGTGCCCTAATTTGAATAATGCTAATGAAGGTAAATGTGACTTATGATGCCTAATCCACCTGCAGTTACACTGGCCATTCGTGACTCAGAACGAGGAACATGATGGATTATGATCTGGGTCTAATTCCTAAACAAATGCTTTTTCCACCCTGTTGTCTGGAATAGTTTATAAAAGTATGGAAATATTCATGTTCATGTTTTTCTTTAACTTTTTAAGTAAATTACTTTTGTAAGCATTTAAAATTGTCTTAAAGAGTAAATAATTTCATCAGTGGGACTGGTCTTACTTCACGATTGGATAGTTTTCTTGAGAGCTGTCCTTCTTCAGGAAGAACAAGAAACACTTTAGGGAGAATGTGTAATCCTCTGAGGTGGGATACCATAAAATCATGGACTGTTCATCACTCATGCACTGCTAGAGTAAGAGCTCATTCTTTCCCATAAATGCTGAGACAATGCAGAACTACCTAGGTTGCCAACACAAGGGAGAAGACTAATTTTGTGTAGGCAGTAACCATAATCCTAGGTTGAGGTTATGAAGGCAATGAATGTGAAGTAGGGTTTCTAAACTAAAGAACACTTTTAAAAATGTTTCATCTATCTTTTCATGTCAGGCCAAAATTGTCCTTCTAAGAAAGCCTACATATGACAGTGTGAAGAGCAATTCAGAGTTATTTACAAATATTCTGTTGAACAATTTTTTGTTGACCTGTTTTACACATAACAGTCCAAATAGCCTTTGTGTCCTGCCATAAAATTTTCCAGTATTCCTCTTTAGCTCAGCTTTAGTATTTTTTACATGATGATTCTTATTTTCTTGATGCAGCTATGTAATTATTTCTCAGAAGCAAGAACACCAGGCCAGTTTTCTTATTTCTATTGAGTTAGTGTTCATTTTGGCAGTTACTATAATTGCATATTGTTGAATTCAGGAACACTGGGCAGAAAAATAAAATAGGAACTGGTGCAGCACTATTTTGATTCACATACTAGTTTCCCTATAAATGATTTCACCAGCAAAACACTTTTTCTCTCCAAAGGCTTCCAAAACCCTACAAAAGGAATATGATCAAAAGCATTTTTTTTTAACTCAAGGCAAAAACAAGTGGAAGAAAACCAAAACATAAAAGGGATAAAGCATTCTGTATAATTACACTTTCAAAACTGTTTCATTTCCCCTAAATAGCACATATGTTTTCAATAGTACTTATTTTGAATGTTTCATGTTATTCATAGCTACTGAAGTATACTGTTCTTAAGAATTAAATCCTATTACAGTTAGAAGAGTCCTCTTCTGTAAAGTAGCATGAATAAATCACAAAGGAAACTTCTATATTAGTTATTATTTGTTTTTTTAATATGCAAATTTCAAGACAGTTTCTCTGAGATGGAGAATATCTTCATTTCATGGGCGAGAGATTTACAAAAGCAAGGAATCTAGAAATGTAAATAGTTCATACAGATAACAAAGGAAAAAGTAACATACCCAGGCAGTAACAAAATTACTCATAGGATTTTAATAGTAACACAGGTCATTTGATGCCTTTTATTAAAGGAGTAAGAAGAATAAATTTATTTAAAAATATTTATTATTCTCTTACTTTATATTGTTAATGTGAAAAACTCAAACATAAAATGGAATATATTAACAATGAGACCATTAAGTTATAAGTATCTGATTAGTTAAATGAGCCTGATTTTTCATAATCTTGTCATATATTAGTACAGATGTCCATTCATCCTCTGTGATAGTAATTGTCAAAATGTAGGGCTACCCGTTTAAGTATCTCAGTTTGCTAATTTCTCTGCTACTGTTATTCTTATAGTTTTTTCATCATTACAAAAAAATTCAAACAATGTTTATCAAATAAAAATTATTTAAATATTATGAATTCATATGTAAAACACATTAGTACAAGTGAAGGAAAATCAAAATTTTCCTGTTTTTTTTTAAACTCTACCTGAATTTAAATAAATTATTTCTTCATTTACATATAATAAATAAACAACAATTAGAAACATGTAATTCCACAGAAAAATCTCTATGAAGTCAAAGGAATGTTGGTACATATTTTTCAAACTTATACTTTGCTGTTAGAAAACTTGTAATCCTGGCTCATTTTAGGGCTAAGTTCAACGATTAATACTGTTAGAACTATTCTCTAAATTAGCTTGTTAGAAATAAGAAATAAAGAATAAAAAAAAAGAAAATAGATATTTTATTGGAAATTGACTTCGAAAAATGTTTGGTTTACTTATGTCACTGGCCTATGTTTTTAATCAAGTTTTTTTTCAGACTAATAATAAAATTATTTCATAATTCATCAGAAAATTCCTTGACAAAAAATAATTAAAGGAATGTTGGCAGAGGTTCATATTGGTGTCAGATTAGAGGAAAAACTTTATAGGATTAAAACGGTGCCAAAATAATCTACAAAGTAGACCTTCGGGGACTATCAGATTATTAACACTTAGACCCAGGGGAAGCCTATAATATAGGTGTTGTGCTCAATGCTTATGGTTTAAGAATCAACTTGTAACCTGATGCTTGATAATGAAATTTATTACATAGCCTGAATAATCTCTGTAATGTATTTGGTCAGTATTTGTCTCTGAGCGTTTTCTAAGGTAACGGATGCACAACTAGAATGAAAGATAAGGAGTCAGCCATCCAAGGAGACTGGGGGAAGACATTCAGGTATGAAAGCCCTAAGGTGGAAACTACTGTATCATGCTAGAAGAGGAGAATTTCACTGTTTCTAATATCTCTTGGTCTCACAAAACAAAAAGAAGAAAGCAAAATTAAGCCTTCATTTTAACAAGTATGAATCATCCATTATGTGTCAGATGTTGTTCTAGTTTGGAATATATAAATGATGGGTTTCAAAGCAGGCTGTCCCAAAATGTGTCACTCTGGAAGGTTGATTATTTTGAGTTGAAGTTACATAAGAAATAGTCCATGCAAGGATGTTCTTACTCTCCTTTTTCTTCCTGAATGTAGGAAGTAAATCTCTCATGTGAAGGGGGTCCTACCTGCAAGAAAAGGAAAAGGGACATCCTGTCCACTGGAAGGAGAAAGGGAATTTGGAGCTGAGAAGATTATGTAAACAAACCTTGTTACTTGTTAGTTTCTTTTTTTTTAATATTTTATTTATTTATTTGACAGAGAGAGAGCATAAGTAGGCAGGGATGCAGGCAGAGAAAGAGGAGGAAGCAGGCTCCCTGCCGAGCAGAGAGCCCAATGTGGGCCTCTATCCCAGGCCCCTGGGATCATGACCTGAGCCGAAGGCAGAGGCTTTAACCCAGTGACCCAGGCGCCCTAATTGTTAGCTTCTAATTTGCTACCCCATGCTCAAACCTCTGTGTCTTGTCAACTCTTCACAAAGTTATCGTTTCTTGTCAAAAGAGCATAAAAGCTGTCTACTTTGGTCACTTCTGTGGGTTTCATATCTTTTGGACCCCCATATGTATGAAATAAAATTAAATTTATTTTCCTCACTTCAAGCACTCTTTTATTAATAAGGGGTGTCTCTGCCAAGAACCTAGAAGTATAGAGGGAAATTTATTTTTTCTTTCCCCACATCAGCAAGCTTGTGATATTTTTTCAGTTGAAGTGTGCATCTTATAGAAGAGGATAGTCACTGTCTGTACTATTGTAATAAAAGTCAGTAGACTTCCAACTAAAAGTGCAAACAAATAACGATGCAGTACATGCTAGGGAAAGTTAAATTCTGACATTCATTCTAAGGAAAACTGATATGGGGTAAAAATTTGAAAGATAAGATGGCATGCTGGTGAGTTATAAAAGAAGTAGAGAAAGATCTGAAAAGCAACATGTACAAAGGTGAGGTGGGAAGGCCTTGGTGGGACAAAATCTCCAGCATAGGTTTGCCGTAGAGTGTGCAAGGTTAGGAGGAAAGAGTTACCTGACACGCATTCAGTATTCCAATACAGACACAATAAGACAAATATTCATCCTTTTATATACAATGTTATTGTGTTGTTGATTATACATGAGTCCATTTATTTATATATGTGCAACTTGGGGTAGTTACTGATAGAAGTTTCAAATATCAAGGATCAATCATTGTTTTCACATTTTTTGTTTTGTTTTTTCATTTACTATCTGTGGAACTCATTTTTCTTTCTCTAGTTCAACTAATATTTTAGTTTTATTTTCATTTTATTTACATTTATGCGCTATACTATACACACAATGACAAAAATATATAATCATTTATAAAATATTTCTAAATAGGTGATGCTTAGTCTTTAATTTTCTTTGTTGTCTTCTTTTTCTTTATTTACTGTCTTGTAATATGGCAGTGAACTATAAATCAGTAACTTTCAATCTAGTAATATATATTATTGCTTCTGCATATTTACACTTTGATAAAGATGTTAAGTCTAACCTAATCTAAATTCTCTGTTGATATTAGTAAGTAACATATTAATACACTGTTACATGAGGTTGTGTTAATTTTTCTATGGAAAACATTATTTTTCATAATGATAGGGTTAAATTTTATTTTTCTCAAAATAGGAAAAGTAGACATAATCTGAGAGTAAATTTTGAGCATATAGATTCTAAGAGAAGACTGTTTAGAACAGAATAACTCAACTAGAATAGTCAATTATGTGAATACACTGGCACATCTTTTGCAAAAATGCACTAAAATTCATGGACTCTGCCCCAGATCTGGCAGTGCCTTCTTCATATGCTTAGGACTTGTATGTGTACTCCATTGGTTTTAAATTGCTGGTAGCAGCAGCTGTGTCTTATTTCCCAGTGCTTTTAGAATCTTCTATTCTTCTCAAATCATACAATGTTGAATCTGATGTCATCAAAGTAAACCCATCAATGTCTCTCCATATTGCAGACATTTTCAGACACCCAGTTGACCTCTTCATTCCATGAGAATAAAAACCTTGATTAAATGTCCAATTCTCAATTTCTGCTTTGATAATTCTTAATGACTTCAGTACCCATGTGGATGAAAATTTCAAAACTCAGATCTTTTAATTCCTTCTTCATTCCACCCTCGCTACTCATTCAGTAGATATCATAGCATTAGTGACTAATTACATCTTCTCCACAATTAAACTTTAAGGGCCTCACTCTTAGATTAACACCTCCTTTTCCCTTTGTAATATCCCTTTTCCAGTTTCCCTTTCTAATATCCCAATCTCGGTAGTCTTAAAATCATTAGTACTACTAAATTTACATTGTTTATTACTGTCACATCATGTATTTGTTTTTCTCATACTAAGATTTGATTCCATTTTCCATTATTTTGACAACACCTTTGCACACATCTATGTCAGTTCAGGTCCTCCAAGAAGCAGATGAGAACAGAGTAGATGTTCAAAAGATTTTTGGGTAAAGTTCCTTTGAAGGGTGAAATCATGGAGAGCAGGAGTAGATAAGAAGACCCTTTACATTATGGTGCAGATATGACATCTGAGAGGAAAGGGAAGGAAAGATTGGATAGGAAGAGTCTCAGAAGGCTTCTCCATCTAAGAAACTCTTGATCAATGAAATGGGGAAGTCTCCAAACAAAAGCCGCTCATAAAGTGAACCTGTGTCAATCAGGAATAGTCCAGTTATGGTATACCCACCATGCTTAGTCATTGGTTGAAGGCATCCAGGAGAAGCATTGCTAGGTAGACATACTGCTGTGGAACCAAAGTATGGCAGCTAGAAGCTATCAATCAATATTCCAAGCAAATAATTTTCTTTAAGGAAAATCTGATCATAGAAATACATGGCTTACAA
The DNA here is from genome assembly GCA_004023965.1 of Spilogale gracilis. Classification (NCBI taxonomy): domain Eukaryota; kingdom Metazoa; phylum Chordata; class Mammalia; order Carnivora; family Mephitidae; genus Spilogale; species Spilogale gracilis. The sequence goes on from PITA01003183.1 coordinate 68,862, forward strand.
ATACTAACAGTTCTAACTCTGTTTTCTTTGTTCACTATGTTGGTGAAATCCCAACCCCAGCTAAATCCAATTCATTACTTATGCTGTAATTGACATATCTGTATGTCATATCTGTAGCATCTGGTACATTTCATCTTTCCCACCTGTAAGTATAGTTGTATTCAAAGACAACACTCTTTGCAGATTTCCCCCCCCTCATTTCTGAATTTTTAACACTTCAGTGTTACACCACTTCTTTTTTTCTATCTACTCATAACTTCTAAGTGATCTCATCCACTTTCAATATATCAAATGTCAGACATAGACAGACAATCTCCAAATTTATATCTTAAATTCTGCTTTTTCTATTTACTCTACAATCAGAAATCCACTTGATATTTCCAGTAAGATATATATAATAAATATTTCCAATACTCACTGCTCCAGGTTAAATCATTAGTAAGTACTCCCTCCCAATCATGTGCATTTAAAAAAAAAAAAAAAACTTTCCCTTTGCTACTCTTCCCTCTAACCTTAATTATTTCAAAGGACTTGTGTCCAATATTTCTGTCTCTAGTGTTCTTTCTTTCTAGGTTAGGTTTCACTTTGATATCATAGTCAACTTTTCAAATTGAAAAACTCATTACCTGATTTTCCACTCTATTGCCCTTAAATGACTCTGCTTTATTTTTCTTTTGATAAAACACAAGATTTCAATAAGCCCATGAAGTCAAAACTAACAAGCAATATAAAAACTGATAAGCACTACATACATATTTTTGAATGTTATAAATTTGATAATGACTTTTTCAGCAACAGATGTCTAACCAATAAAGAAGCTGGTCCCTATAAATTGCTTCATAACTATCAATTCCATTTTTAAAAGAACTAAGCACATGTCTTTATTAAGAAACTCGGTGCCAGTGCATGTAAAGTTCTATTTCAATTAATTAGAGATGTTCTACTCCACTCATGTATCCCTAACTCTATTTTTTTTATGCTCTCCCATTGACAGACACAAACATATTTTTTTAAACAGCTTTAAGTTAAAATCAGTATACAATAAATTTCAATATTTGAAGTGTACTATTTTATATGTTTTGAGCTGTTTACATCTGTTGAAAGCTTACATACAATCAAGCTAGTGAACATACTATTACCTGTAAAGTTCCCTGATGGCCTTTGAAATTTATTTCTCCCCTTCCTTGGCCTCTTCTCAATCCCAGACGATTATGTATTGTTTCTCTAGTACTATAGATTAGTTTGCTGCTTTTAAAGATCTATAAAATGGAATTATAAAAACATGTACTGTCTTTTTCTTTCTGAAATATTATTTAGGGCTCTAAATTCCTTTTGGGTATACTTCTTTAACACCATCACACACATTTTGATGTGCTGTATTTTCATTTTCATTCAGGTTAAAATCATTTCTTATTCACTACTTGTTTTATTCTCTAATACATGTCACTTTTAGGAATGTGCCATTTAGTTTTACGTTTGAAGGGCTTTTTTTATTGTTGTTTGTTTTGTCTGTTTTTGTTTTTGTTTTGAGAGTGTATGTGAGGCGGGAGTGTAGGGGGAAGGGGCAGAGGAAAGGAAAGAGTTTTAAGCATGCTTCATGCCCAGCACAGAGCCCAGAGCAGGGCTCAGTCTCATGACTCTGAGATCACTACCTGAGCCAAAATCAAAGTTCAGACGCTTAACAAATTGAACCATCCAGGACCCTGAAGGTTTTTCTAATATGTTTTTCTGTTGTTGATTTCTACTTAAACTATGATGTACTCAAAGGTCATATGTCATACGACCTGAATACTTTATATTATTGAGACTTCGTTTATACCTCAGAATATAGTATATCTTGGTAAATGTTTTGGGTATATTTGAAAATAATGTATATTCTATCATTGTTTGTTGGCGTCAGTTTTTTAAAAATATAAATTAGATCAAGCTGTTTGGTAGTGGAGTTTAGATTTTTTTATTTTATTTTATGCCTACTTACTCTACAAATTATTGAGAAGAGTATTGACATGTTTAATAAGAGCTATGAATTGTTTATAGTTGTCAATTTCCCTATTTTTCCTTACAGAACTTTTACTTCATGGATATTGAAACTCTGTTATTAGGTTCAGGACTGTTAAGTCCTCTTGAAGAACTAACCCTTTTATCATTATGAAATGATCTATTAGTTATCCCTGATAATGGTCTTTGTCCAGAAATTGACTTTGATATTTTTATTTAAAGTCCAGCTTACTTTGACTACTATCACCACAGTATATATTTTCCCATCATTTAAATTTTAACCTATGGATATTGTATGTAAATTTCTTTTTTTAAAAGCAGTATATAGTTGGATGTTGCTTTTCATCCAATTGGACAATCTCTGCCTTTTAGTTCATGGGTTTCAAACATTACATTTTATATGATTAGTAATATGATTATGCTTAATCTATCATCTTGCTATTTCTCCCCACTGATCTTTGTTTCTATTTTCCACTTTTTACCTATTAGCGTTATGCTGGCAACTCCAATAAAGACCATGTATAATTTTCTAAAATATTCCCAGTTCAGTTTTCTCCTTCCTATCCTGCAAACATTGTATGTGATATCCCCTGACCCTCAGCTCCATATCCCCAAGGTAAGGAATCTGTTGATTTCTGCCCTCATTTATCCTTTATGTGCTGCAGCCTGGAAATTCTCTCAAGATAACAAGCAGGAGTAATGTAAGGCTCACCTCATTTGTTTCCCATTTTTCAGAGATCACTGTTGTTCATTGCCTGATATCCAATGTATTGAAAATTGTTGGTTCATGTATTCTTTTTTTTTCTTGTTTTTCTTGGCTCATTCATATGGGAATTTGAATCTGTTCTCTGTTAGTCCATATGGCTGGAAGTGGAAGCTGACCTAGATAATTTCATAATTTAGCTTAACCTTTACTTATTCCTCTTCATTCTGTTCAATCCATGTCTAGGCACTGTTTTTGTTTTTTTTTTGTCTGTTTTTGTTTTTCCCTCTTCCAAATTAGTTTTGGAAAGAGTAGAGAATATATACAAAAAAATTAAAAATTAGGTAATATATGTGAAATTAACTACTTGCTGAACTAAATTTAAAATAAGACAACAATTTTGTTTAATGATCCATTTTCAAACACTGATTTGATCTTCATTCTACACTTCTAGCCTTGTGCCCTACTATCAATGGATGTCTCTGGCTTTACATCTGCTCAATACTTTCAACCCTGATTTATTTTTGAGGGGAATAAATATATCTATTGTTTAGTGGTAAGATCCTGACCTCTAGAATTTGAATCCTGACTTGAAAGGGGGGGGAAAAGCATTTGATCTTTCTATGCTCTCTTTCCTCAATACTAAAACAGTGATATAAATCGCATCTACTTCCTGAGGTTGCTGTGAAGTTATGTGAGTAAAAAACAACATAGAAAATAGAAAATAAGTCAGTGTTATTCTTATAAAATAATTTAAAAAGGATTTTAATGATATTTAGTGAAAATTTATTCTTTTAAAATTATGATTCAGATATGTCTGCTTTCTAAAACTTTGGAATAATAAGCACACTAAAACAAATTATCTATTCAGCCTTGAGTTCCATCTCTGCTAGTGGCACCAGGACTCAATTTTGAAAGAACCATCCATAATAATTGCTCTGTATGAGGTAATGACCTTCATGACAGCTAACCTCAGTTCACTACCTTCAAAAGGGTGTTTTTGGCCAATTTTCCTCAGTTCTGGCGACTGCAGGGAGCAGATCACAGCAGGTTTGCAAATAAGAAACAAGATTTCTCTCTTCTTGGTCCATTACATATAAAATTGAGATGTTAAAATGCTTTTGGAATCACTTGGATTAGCTCAAATGATGATGGTTTGAAGTTTTCTTGGAGTTTTTCATACATCATCTGCTCCAAAATGAAATAATGATTCTTAATGTAGTCTTCACTCAAGGCACAAACAAATATGTTACTAATGAGCATTTTCTTTAATGGAGTGGGCCTTATTACAGCAAAAAAAGCCCTCATTATTCCTTGGCAAATCTACCTTAATACACACTTTTGTAGATTCATAGAGAATAATAATGATTTAAGCTATGCAGAAACACATGCAATCAGATTTCTCAAGACAAACAGAAGAACAAAAATTCAGCCTATCAGTGTATCTTCAACTGTGAGTAAATACTCAATTGATGTGTATAATAACACAAACAATCTTTAATAAAAGTAATGAGGAGCACTACTTGAGGTTGATAATGTTAACTATTTAAAGTTTTATTGTTACATTTTTAGTGAAGATCAATCAAGAAATCTTTCATTATCAAGTCAAAACAATGAGGAATATGTATTATTGGGAATGGAGAAATTGAACAGTCTGCTGCAAACAGATTATCAACAGTTTTTATTCTGAAGGAAACTTTCTAAAAATACCTAAAACATGTGGAAATACAGAGAAAAAGAGACTAAGTATAGCTTCTGTCTAATGTTTGCATTTTATGTATAAATATATTTTATTTATAAAATATGGTGAATGATGATAAATAGAAGAAATAAAAAAATATATATAGAGAAACTGGTGTATATGTGTGTGTGTGTGTGTGTGTGTGTTCATTTTGTATTAATAGATACCTATTTTCAGTAATTTCCAAACAGAAGGAAAGTTGAAGATATATTTAATTATTCCCTTCCCTCCTTTTATTTTGCATCAATTAAGAAAGAATGATGATTTCAGGTGTTCTAGTCAGATTGGAGTCATTTTGTGATTGAAAAAAAAATGCTGAAAATGAACAAGCACAGGAAAGAGTTAGTTCCATGTGGAATAAGCATCTGCTTATTTGTTGCTTGCATTTTAAGGTATTTTAGAATGTGTTAAAATTATTTTAGGTCTTATCAAAACAAAGAACATGTTGTGATGAAGAAAGGAAGGGAATCATTTTTTCATAATTGTTTTATAGTTATTAAATGTCACTGCTTTATCAGAAAATGATGACATTTGACAAAAACTTAAATTTCAAGAGAACAATTTAAATGGCATTTATAGATCATATTACAATCAGTTGTAAGAACTAGGGTTAGCTATATTCATGTCAGTTAGGCTACAATAATCAGTCTTAAATAAAAACAACACACTACAGGAGGTACATGGGGTCAGCTTTGTGCACCAGATTGTCACTGGATTCGTGTTCCACTCCTCATGAACGGCAAATTGGTGTGTCATGGACATTTATGAGGTACTATGCACTTTTGTAAAATCTTACTGAATGAATAAAAATAATATCTCTAGGGCTCAGGATTTCACATCAGGATATAACACCCTTGACCTTTGCATGAAAATCAAATGAAAGCCAAATATTAAGAGTGAGATATTCAAAGTTCTCATTTTATCAGTCCTATCCTGTTGCCCTTTTTAATCATGAAAGTCTTATGAGAGTCCAACCTAAGGAGATCTGCCTGGCATGGACAAGTTGAGAGAGGGTCTCTGTATGCTATGGAACATTACTGATGCTTGAAATCTGCCTTTTTGAGTAAAGTTAAGACAAATAAAATTGGGCCTGTAAACTTTTCTCTATGTGACCTGCTACTTCATCAATCCTGCTCCCACGGTCAAGATTCCATTTTCCAGGTTATCAGACCCAAGTTAGTGAGAGAAAAAGCCTGGAAATAGCTGGGCCTGCCAATAAGAATAAAATCACATGGGTAAGGCATTACACAGAGCTAAAATCTTTTAAATTTTAATAGATTCTCTGAAGAATTTTGGATCTTTTGACAAACTAGTGCTATATCTGAGAATATAGATCTACTGTCTTGTGATCAGACTGTAATGAGGTGTTTAATGCCTGCCCTCCCTCTAATATATTGTTAGGAAATAAGATTTCAGTATTTCAATTTTTGTCTTTCTTTAAAAAGATTTATCTAATTATTTGTGAGAGAGAGAAAGAGAAATCATGTGCAAGCATAGGGTGAGGACAGAGGGAGGTAGAAACTTTTTTTTTTAAGATTTTGTTTATTTGAGAGAGAGATACAGCAAGAGAGGGAACACAAACAGGGGAAGTGGGAAAAGCAGGGTCCCTACTGAGCAGGAAGCCTGATGTGGGGCTTGACCCCAGGACCCTGGGATCATGACCTGAGCCGAAGGCAGATGCTTAACCAACTGAGCCACCCAGGTGCCCCAAGAGAGAAAGAAACTTAAGCAGACTCCATGCTGAGCATGGTGCCCAACAAGGGATTATTTCACAACCCTGAGATCACAACCTAAGCCTAAACCAAGAATTGGAGGTGTAATGGATTGTGCCACCCAGGCACGCCATTTTTTGCCTATAGTAACACGGTTAATAATTTTCCATCCTTATATTGTTCCGTAAGGTAGTGTTTGATGTTTTGGCAATTTGGGACTAGGGAGGGAGACAAACCATAAGAGACTCTTAATTTCAGCAAACAAACTGAGGGTTGCTGGGGGGTAAAGGGAGGAATGTGGTGGTTCGGTGATGGACACTGGGGAGAGTATGTGCTATGGTGAGTGCTGTGAATTATGTAAGACTGACAATTCACAGACCTGTACCTCTGAAACAAATAATACATTGCATGTTTAAAATAAAATGAAATAAAATATACCATAACATAAAAACAAAAAAGAGCATGGTGCTTATTATAGTATGTCAAACATGAATTACTTCAGTCTATAAGTTCTGCATAAACCTATTTCAAGATGTTCTACAGTCCATGTTTGCACAATAACAAGGGCCAATAAAAAAGCATGCTGGATGGGACCCTGAGCCTGTTGGGAAAACAGACAAGTACACAGTGTTTGTGAACACTCTCTATGTATTGGGCAAAGGACTTACATCGCCACACTTAACCTTTAAAACAACCTGCATGTAATGCTCAGGCCACGATCTCATAATTACTGTTCTAAAAAAAAAATCCAAAAAACCAAAACAGTAAAATTAAAATTTCGCTTTTGTTATAAATATTTGTAAATTCGTTTGGTGGCAAATCATTCTTTGAACTGCAATGCTAGTCTTCTTTCATCCAACCAAGTAAAAATATCCACTTGCTCCCCTGCAGAAATATTAATAGGTTTGTTTATGAGGTGTGACATAGTCTGCAGTCAATGTTTTGTATTACTTATAAAAAATTTAAAAATAGGGGCGCCTGGGTGGCTCAGTTGGTTGGGCGACTGCTTTCGGCTCAGGTCATGATCCCAGAGACCCAAGATTGAGCCCCACATTGGGCTCCCTGCTCGGAGGGAAGCCTGCTTCTCCCTCTCTCACTCCACCTGCTTGTGTTCCCTCTCTCGCTGTGTTTCTCTCTATCAAATAAAAAAATAAAATCTTTTTTAAAAAATTAAAAATACATTAAAAATACATTAGGTCTCAGGTGTTGGGGTCATGGAATTGTGAGAACACCTGCAGTCCTCCCACTTCACTATCATTATGGTACCATTAGTGAGAGAGTATGATTATAACCTAACATATTAGTGGCTTATTCTACTTAAAAATGTGGTATAAACAGTAATTATCAGCAGAAGCTGTAGCAGCAGTAACAATGGCATTTCACACTTCAACACAAATACATGAGTTGGGGGTCTTCGGGATTGTGTCTTGATGAATCAGAGAGTAATTCACCTCTTTTTGACGTGATCATCTTATTTTTGGTTGTTGAGTTTGAGGAGTCCTTTATAGATATTGGATGTCAGCCCTTTGTCTATAGTGTCATTTGCGAATATCTTCTCCCATTCTGTGGGTTGCCTCTTTGTTTTGTTAACTGTTTCCTTTGCTGTGCAATAAATGGGCAGGAGACATGAAGAGATACTTCTCCATGGAAGACATAAAAATGGCTAACAGACAAATGAAAAAATGTTGGTCATCATTAGCTATCAGGAAAATTCAAATCAAAAGCACATTGAGATACCACCTTACACCAGTCAGAATGGCCAAAATTAACAGGACAGAAAACAGCAAGTGTTGGAGAGGCTGTGGAGAAAGGGGAACCCTCTTATATTATTGGTGGGAATGTAAGTTGGAGCAGCTGCTTTGGAAAACACTGTAGATATTCCTTAAAAAATTAAAAATAGAGCTACCCTATGACCCTGCAATTTTACTATTGGGTATTTACTCCAACAATACAGATGTAATGAAAAGAAGGGCCATATGTACCCCAATGTTAATAGCAGCAATGGCCACAATCGCCAGACTGTGGAAAGGGCCAAGGTGACCTTCAACAGATGAATGGATAAAAAAGATATGGTCCATAAATACAATGGAATATTATGCCTCCATCAGAAAGGATGAATACCCAACTTTTGTATCAACATGGATGGGATTGGAGGAGATTATGCTGAGTTTGAAATAAGCCAAGCAGAGAAAGTCAAGTATCATATGGTTTCACTTACTTGTGGAGTATAAGGAGTAACATGAAGGAGAGTGAGAGAAGGAAAGGAAATATGAACTGGGGTAAACTAAGGAGGGAGGTGAATCATGAGAGACATTGGGCTCTGAGAAACCAACTGAGGATTTTGAAAGGGAGCAGGTGAACCTGGAGGGATGGGTGAACCTGGTGGTGGGTATTGAGGGCACAGATTGCATGGAGCACTGGGTGTGGGGCATAAACAATCTTGGAACAATTAAAAAATAAAATAAATTAGTATTTTAAAAAATTTATCTCTTTTTAATTATATATTTATGACTATATTTATATACATATTATATATATATTTTTTTAAAGAAAATTGGTTACATGTTCCTCTTCTGCTCCTCTCCTTTCCTGTTGAAGAGAACTAAAAATTTTCCCAAGACATGCTAAGGAGTCTGAGATAGCACAGAAAATTCTAGCAGGTATCCAAGTCAGGTTTAGTCGGCTTTTCCTGGAGCAGCTGGCTTACTTTCTCTAGCATATGCTTTAAGTTACATAACCAGAAATTGGTTTTTCGTTTAGGGAAGCCCAGTTTTGAGGATGCTTGGAGTGAAATTTCTGTCCAAATATAGCAACTTTTGGCAGACTTGGGGAAATAAAATATAGGTTTTCACTTTATTCTCCCTAATAACTTTCTCCTTTTAAATCATTTCCCAAATTTGCATATTTTTGCCATGTTAAGTATGGGATTTTGCAAGCTATCTTAACATTTTTTTTTGAACCAAGTAGGATGTGCTAAAAAAAATAGTTCATATGTAATTTGTGTCATTTTTTTCACTTAGCATTATAACAAAAATCTCTTGTGTTATTGAAATGATTCATAAACATTGTCTTACGTCTTACTTCAGTGACTTCACAAGGTAACATTTTTCCATGGTTCACATAATCGTTTACTATTTTAGTTCATTTAGCCTATTTCCAACTGACTGTTATTAAAGATAATTATGGGATTAACATCATTGTTAGTAAAGTGGAGAATACATTTTGTATTATGTGCACTGGGATTTTTAGCAAAATAGAGTAGAGGGTGTTGAAACAAGAAAAGACGATAGTTTAATAACAGACCAATGCGCATATTTTCAAAATTAATATACACTTAGAAGACATAAGACATTAGATTAAAGTATGCAACATCTCTGGGGGCACTTGACTGTCTAGGGATGGAGACAGATACAGTGGGGCTAAAGGAATGCTCCCAACATGCTCAGGCATGAAGCTAGTCCAGACAGAAACAATATCACCCTTTCACTGAGAAAGTTGTTGAATTACTATGTGCTTGCAATTATTTATTTTTAAAAGACTTATGAACATCTGACTTTAAATATAACTGTTAGACAAATTCAATCTATGTCTATATATATCTATGCTCAAGAAGTAAGCCTGTTTCAAAATTTTAGATCAGTCGTTATTTTACTGGTTAAAATATTCATTTAATTTCTAAGAATTCCAGAAATCATGAATGCTTGTAAATCATTTCAAATACTGGAATAGTATAAAATAATCAAATAAATAAAACATAATACTATCTCTAAGTACTACATTTTTCTAAGAAATTTATGTTCCTACCTAATGAAATTAGTTCTCATGTTCTTTCCTCTCCTAGACTTGAAATAATTCAATCTTCTGCACTTACCCTGAGATTTGCCTTCACTGAGAAAATTGATACGAGTGAGACTTGTAAAATTCTTTATATTTGCAATACTACACTTGCTGCTTCTACCTGACTTTGATTTTTTTAGAAGGAAAACTATTTCCTGCTCCCATCAAAGTCTTATCCAAATCCTCATATTTTTCTAATTCTTTTATCTCTTAAGCTTCTTAAAGAATTCATTCTGGAAATGATCTTCACCTAGAATCCTTCATTTCTCCTAATGCACTAGATCATTCTATTAGCATAAAATCAAAAGGAATATCCATTTTGAAATCATAACAAAAAAGGTAGACAAAAAAAATCCTTGATTCCACCTCTGTTCCTATTTATCACTCTATTTTTCTTCCTCTTCCACAGTGAACAATTTAGAAATTATATTCTCTATAAGCGGACTTTAACTTTCTCCCTGACAGATGCGTAGTCCATTCACTCCTGCTGGACTTCCACGTTTATGTTCCAATGGAATTGCTCTGGTTTGGTCAAAGCAGAGGTCACATTAAATGTTTTCTGATTCCAGTATTTAACACAGTTCTTTTCTTGACACGTAGACTTCCCTTGGTTCCAGAGACAGACTACTTTTCTTATTTGCCATCAGGACTTACTTTGTTGGCTCCCTCTTTCTCTTACTTTTCATGTAGTAATTCACAGAGCTTCATTCTGGCCCCCTCTACTTTGTTCTTAATATGTTATTGTTTGTGAGCTCCTCTAGCTTCTCAAACATTAAATACAATCCATGTGATGAAAACTCCTAGATTCATATCTACCTGGTATCATACCTGGTATCCTGAGTTCCAGGCACATGTGTATCCAGGCACATTATCTTAAATTTAATATGTCCTCCAGACATATTATTAAAAACTTAGTAAGTCTTGGGGCACCTGGGTGGCTCAGTTGGTTAAGCGACTGCCTTCAGCTGAGGTCATGATCCCGGAGATCTGGGATCAAGTCCCACATCGGGCTCCCTGCTCAGCGGGAAGCCTGCTTCTTCCTCTCTCACTCCCCCTGCTTGTGTTCCCTTTCTTGCTGTGTTTCTCTCTGTCAAATAAATAAACTAAAAAAAAAAAATCTTAAAAAAAAAACTTAGTAAGTCTTGTATTCTTCTATTCTTTTTGTATCCTGTTTCCCCTCGAGGTGTTACTCCTCAATTATGTCCATTTTAATGAATGTTATAAATCCGCGAGCCTCAGAACCATCCTTAATTATTTTTGTTTTCTTAATACCCACATCTATTACATTAGGAAGTTATATCAATTTCTCCCCAAAATAAAACTGAATTTTACCCTATTCTATTCATTTTCAGTGGCAGTATTCTAGTCCAAGTAATAACTGTCTCTACTTTCCTAGCTGCACTCCATGCTTCACATGTGTCTCTATAGTATGTTTCCCTTTTAATAGCCAATGTGATAATCCAAAAGTATCCAAATTCAAATTAGACCATAAAAATTCTCTTGCTCAAAAACCTCATTGACTTCTTATTGTACTTGAAGAAAAATATACACACTTTTCCATAGTCATCAAGACACCACCTATATTCAATCTCTTACTCAAATATATGTCTACATTCTTTTGTTCTCTTTCTCCAAATTCTCACACCTCTGTGTCTCTGTTCTCATTTAGGATTCAACTCAGTTCACCTGGGGATGGCCAGGACTGTCACAGAAAGTTTTAGTAAGGCTAACAGTGAAGCAGGAAACAAAGTTAGATGTATATAATTACAGTTAGCCATATTTTTTTTCTCGTTCTTCGGAGGGATCTTTAATAAATTTGTCCTAAAACAACATGAAAGACAGGAAAGTCCATGCGCATAGGCACCTCTGATTTGACAGAATCTTTCTCCACTTTATTTCCTGCAACACTGAATTTCTGGTTCTGCCTCTGTTACTGAAAGTAAACTCAAGTGAATTCAAATCATTTTCTCTAACCCCCAAACTGGTGTTGGTTTTAGAGATCTAGCCTAGCCCACCCTGTTTGGAATGAGGTCTATGGGGTGGGGGTGGGGGGGACAGAGCCTAGCCATCTGGACACCCCTGCTTACATTCTCCACCCACCAGCTTCCTAATCTTTCACATCAGTTTCATTTCCTTGATAACAATTATCACTATCTGAACATGGATTATGTATCCATTAACTTACTCATTTATCATCTCTCTCATTCATATGAAAGTTAAATTCTGTTAAAACAGAGATCCTTGTGTCTAATTCCTTTTGTATTTCTAGTTTGTAGACTATAGTAACTCACACAAAGTAGGTGCTCATTAAGTATGTTCTGAAAGAATAAATGTAGCTAAATTCATAACACCTTCCAGAAGGGTTTCACTTAATTGTTATTCTTGGTTAACATATAAAAGAGATAAAATATTTAATGCTGTATAATGTGATAATTACTTATGCATCTTCCTTCTATTTTCTCTAGCATGTTTACAATTTTATTCACCTGCATTCATTATACTGATTAATGTACTTGTAGTAAAATAGGTCTCTATGGATGAATAAATTTCATACCAGTTATCATAATTAAAAACTATAATTGGATCATAAAAATGATCGTTTATGTGGATACATATATTTGGACAGCATCCCCTAAACCAAAGTAATAAGATGAAGATGAGAAGAGTAAATAAATGAAATAAGTGTGGCATTTGCATATAACATGTATTGTTATTTGCATAGAACAATGCCATGCCATTTGTGTAATTAAAAATTTTTTAAAAAGCATCTTTGATTATAACTCAGGAATTAGGCACCTATCCATATTTTAATCTAACCATTGAAAATGGGGAAACATTTTTTTAAACCTTTGTTAGGGAACTTTAATCAAAGCCACAAGATTTTTATCTGTTTGTGGCAGTGCCAGAGAAAAAGAAAGTAACAATTTAAACCATGCTAATTAAACACCTTGGAGGTACTTATAATATTTCACAGTTTCTTTTCTTTCTTTCTTTCTTTCTTTTTTTTTTTTTTTTTAATTGGAAGACTAACAGAGCTCAAGGCAACACATCTGTTAAGCAACAGAGTCAGAATTTGTCCTCAAGCTCATCCTCTTGTTTCCCTGCTTCCCCCACATGGCCTATGGCAATATAGTCAATGACCAGGACATTTCACCTATATTTCAATATTGCATCTGTAATTATAAGATAACAAACTGCTTTGAGGTAAAATTTAAGTAGGACTTATAAATACTTTCCTAATGTTAAATTTGATCTCTCTTTTTAAACCTTGGTTCCTATTTTACTATTTCCTTTTTTTTTTTAATGATATTAGAATTTATTTCAGATCTTTAGGAAATGTTTTGCAAAATAGTTTGTGAAGAAGGAACATGCTGTATCAGCAGGCAAGATAACATAGAAAATATTTTTAAATTTGTGAATAAATTACTATTACATCCTGATCAGTTACTCACCAGTAGTCTGGCATCACTAGCAACATATAGTTTTACAAGAATAATAACTTGAAACTTAATGTGACATTCGATACCACATTCTGGAATAGATTAATAGTTACAGTCAGGTACTCACTGGGAAACCATTTCTTTTGTATCCTTCCCAAACTATAAAATATGGTTATATCATGTGAGATGCAGACAGGGGTAGGCACTCAGTGGTTTGTACAAATAAAGTGATGTTGTACACTTCCTGTTCACTTATACTGAATGCAGAAATTTCTTTAATTTAATTTAATTTAATTTTGTTTTGAGAGAGAGAGAGTGTACATCTATGAGTATGGAGAAACAGGGCAGAGGGAAAGGGAGAGAGAGAAAGAGTCTTAAGCAGGCTCCACACTGGCTGCAATCTCATGCAGAACCCAAGGCTCATGAACCTGTGATCATGACCTAAGCTGAAACCAGGAATCTGACACTCAACCCAGGCTTCCCTGACATAGAAGTTTCTAATGAACTATCTGTACATAAATTTGTGATAATTCTCATTTTCTGGGACACAAAATAATTTAAAAGGCTAAAAAAATTGTTTTTTTTCATTAAATTGGAACTTCATACAATTACTTTTTGGAAACTTAAGGTATATTATTTGTCAAAACCACCTACCTAAACTACATTCATTTAAAAAATATTTCATTTAAATTTATGTACAGAAAAGTGAATGAATTATGGATGCACAGTTAAACAAATTCTTACATAATAAACATAACCATGTAATAGCCACCAGGTCAAGTCATAGAATCCTCCCAGAACTTCAGAAGCAGCTTTCATACCCTCTTCAAATCATGAGATTCTCACTTATTTTCAAAAGTAAATATTATTTTGAATTTTAACCCCCTATATTATTGTCTTTGAAATTTATATAAATCAACTACTAAAATATGTATTCTTCTGTGCCTTTTATTCCAAATTATGTGTATGAAATCTATCCTTGTTTTTGTGTATAACTATAATATTTTGTTTTATTAATGTAATCTTATTTTCTCATTTGTTTATTTACATTAGTGTTGATAGACTTTTGGGTTTTGCTACTTTGGACTATTAAAAATAATATGAAATAGTATCAAAAACAACATGAAAATAACATATTATATATAATACATATAATTAATTGCTCATATGTACATTTCTCTTTTGCATGAATCTATGAGTGTATTGCTAGGTCACACAAGATATGTCTGCTTAAGTTAATTAGATAATTTCACAGTTTTCTAATGTGATTTCATAAATTTACACTCTCCCTAACAATAGTAAGGAATTCATAAATTTACACTCTCCCTAACAATAGTAAGGTTTCACATCTCAGGGATATTTTTTATTACTTTTTAAAATTTGATTGTTCTGGTAAATTTCTGGTAGTATTTCACTAAGATATTAATTTGCATTTCCCTGATGACTGACTAATAAATTTTAACATTATCATATGAATTTTAACATATCATAATTTTAACATTAATTTGCATTTCCCTGATGACTGACTAATAAATTTTAACATTATCATATTTAACATATCATATGTTTGTTGATCATTTAGATACCTTGGGTTTTTTTATTTTTTATTTTTTTTAAAGATTTTATTTATTTATTTGACAGAGAAACACAGCTAGAGAGGGAACACAAGCAGTGGGAGTGAGAGAGGGAGAAGCGGGCTTCCCACGGAGCAGGGAGCCGGATGCGGATCTCAATCCTGGGTCTCCGGGATCATGACCTGAGCCAAAGGCAGTCGCTTAACCAACTGAGCTACCCAGGCACCCTTGTATTTAATTTTCATGTTCATTCTTTTTAATCAAGGTAGCTATCTTTTCGTATTGTTTTAAAGAGACTAGTTCTTTCTATTGCCCAAATGAAAGTCTTCTGTCAAGCTAAATTTGCTGCAAATAATTTCTTCCATTTTATGGCTTGTATTTTCAATCTTTAATATCTTGTTTGATAAACAAATTTATAATTTTAAAACAACAATCAATAATTAAATAATTTTAATAATCAAAATTAATTCATTATTAATTTGATTGCATACTTTTAATGCAGTCTTTACTTACCACAAGGTCATGAATATATTCCCTTACATTGTCTTATGGAAAGTTTGTTATTAACCTCTATAGCTTCATCTATATCTATTTCCTTAGAGTTGGTATTTTTGCATATGGTGGGAGATAGAGTTTACAAGTGCACTTTTCCATATGTATATCCAAAATATATACAGTGTTAGTTCAGAGTTGCAAACTAAATAATTATTTTTTTTAAAGATTTATTTATTTTAGAGAGAGAGAGAGAGAGCATGACTGGGAGGGGTAGAAGGAAAGGGAGAGAGAATCCCTAGCAGACTCTGTGCTGAGCCCCACACAGGGCTTGATCTCATGGCTGGAGATCAGGACTCAAAACCAAGAGTTGGACATTCAATCAACTGTGCCACCCAGGAACCCAGCAAATTAAATAAATTTTTACCAGAGTAGTGATATAAAATTATTGATATAAAATACTGGTGGTGAGGTAAAAATTGGAGTAATCCATATATTTCTTGGCTGGGTTATAAATTATGTACTATTTGAATGAAAAAATTTATTAAAGGTCTTTTAAAATTCTCTGATCCTTTGACTCTATTATATCCTAAGAAAATGCTTTAAAATAATTTTATTCTTAATGCAATTTAAGAGTTTGATATTTAGCACCTGGTCCTGGATTATAGAATTATAGTTGATCATAAATTGCTATATTTGCTAAACAACCATACTTACAAATATTTTTATTGTGATGCAAATTAAATCTAAACTAATAAAACAAAAATTACGTTGAAACATTAAATATTTAACTGAATATTCTAAATCATCACTGTCATTAAAAAAATAAGTAAAATGTAATTACATTTTAAAAATGCTTATGACTAAAAAGAATGATTATCATTCTTGTGACAAGTGTTTTTTCGATTCCTATTTTGTTAGTTTAATATACTAATTAAAAAAATATTTATTATATTTAAATTCAGTTAACAGACTGTATCATTAGTTTCAGAGGTAGAGTTCCGTTACTCATCTCTTATACATAACACCTGGTGCTCATTACATCACATGGCCTCCTTGACTGAACTACTCTTATTTTCACTTTAGTGCTTATGTATATTTAGTGTACATTAAGTATTTTGTTCTTAAAGAAAATGTTTCAACTACTTGATTTATAATATAACTAAATATTTTCCATGTGATTTCTTTTCATAAATAAATTTGATTTTCATATTTCATTTTTATGCTTCCCACAAGTATACTTTATCCTACAACCCAAACCCAAATGTGAAAAATGTCTATCTAGTGCAAAAAACAAATTGTATAGTATATTTATCTTGCTTTAGAGGGATTTCAATGGTTTATTTATTTATACACAGAAATTAAAAACTCTAATAAAAATCTTTCTCACTGAAGAATTTCTTATAGTATTTTCGTTGTGACAAATATTTCTCTTTAGGTCATACAAGTATCTAATTGTAGGTACTTGACCAATGGCAGAGAGAAATTAGATTCATTATAACTTCTGCTATGTTTTATATTCAAAAGATTTTATTTAATAGTCACAAATATTGACTCTAGGTGCTCTTGAAAATATTGATTTCGCATGCTTGTTACTTTGTTCCTGAATGTCCACAGTAAATTATATGGCTATTATCACTTATTGTCTTTAAACAGATATAAGTGTGAATTAAATGTATTTTGTTTTCTATGCCACAGAAGTGTTATTAAAGATAAAACAACATATAAAAAGGGAATACTGCATTTGAATGGCTTTTTATTTTAGAATAGTCTTAGATTTACATAAAAGTTGTGAAGCTATTAAAGTATTCTCCTATGTTCCACACCTAGTTTTCCCATTGACATCTTATGTTCGTATGGTACATTCATCACTATTAATGAGCCAATATTGATACAGTATTATTCATGAAAGTCTATGCTCAGTTCAAATTTCCTGAATTATCTAGTGTCATTTTCTGTTCCAAGATTCTATCCAGGGACAGCATTACATTTTGTATTCTTTTATTCTTAGGCTCTTTAGACTCCTCTTGTCTGTGGCAGTTCCTCAGACTTTTCTTGGTTTTGAAACCTTGACAGTTTGGAGCTTGAAAAATACATCAAGTATTTTCTAGAATGTCCTCAGTTAGAATTTCTCTGATATTTTTCTCATGTCTACATGGGGGCTGCATGTCTTACTCTAAGTCATGAATTCAGAACAAATCCACCTCTGCCAATTTCCATGTGTGCCTGGTTGACTGGGGAAGTAGCATGATGGTTAGGGTGCTCCAAGGGCAGCTCAGCTTCAGGGTGCTTTAGCCTCAGTGTGATATTACGTAGGTCAAACTGAGAACTTCCATGGGAGGACTGTCCAAGGGAAACATAACGTCCAAGTTGGGAAGAGCTTTTACATGTGAGCTGAGATACATGTTTAATAGGCTTTATGTTTCAGAGTTTTAAAAGAGACTAAAACATAGGTCTTAGGCCAATATTGATAGATATGCCAAAATGCAAATACCGCAGAGTGTGTTCTCCTGAGGTAGGCTTACCATTCTCTATGTAAGATATCTGTGCAAGCAAAGGACGTGGTGCAGTGAAAGAAAGAGTGTAAGCTAGTACAGGAAGTACAAGGCATTCTGTTTGTGGACTCAGCTTTCTTATTTGGGCCAGTCTCTGGTTGAACCTCCAAGATTTGTGCAAAAATCCTGTGCAAGGAATCCTGGCTTTTGTGGAGCTCCCTGGAAAAAGCTTTCAGTAGCCCTTTCAAAACCAAGCCAGGCTTTTCAAACTGTTAGCAAACCATTAGTAAAACAAACACAAACACAAACAAACAAACAAACAAACAAAACTAACCTCAGTGGACACTATGGTAGATAACAAACCGAAAGTAGTGCATATACTTCACTGCTCTTATTTTGTCAAAGACTTAAAAACCAGCTATCCTGATGTCCCCAGAAACAGAGTATTTCCATTCCAACTGCAAATCAATTGTATCTCCAAATAGCAAAATACAGTGTTGTTGTTTTTCAAAATGTAAACGCACATTAATAATTATATTATTATGCTTTTATGCCACATAGGCAGATAGTGAGATTCCTCAGTACTTCACACAGCTTAGAATATCCAGCAGTAAAAGTTCTTGAAGAAAGTACAATGTTCCCTTTGTGCAATGGCATATGAGCTTTGAGTTCTCTCCTTGACCTTTTCCACTTAGACCAATGAATGCCTGGTCAATCATCTTCCCATTAGCTATCCTATATGCTCTATTCTCTTATTTACAGAATATGGGCTGGATTTCCCAGCAGAGAAACTTACTATATTGTTACAATACAACTTTCAGACCATTCTTACCATATCTTATTTTGGCTCTGCCTGAAGGCAGAAAGGGTTACAAGAGGAAGGCAATATGAAAACTTGTCTAGAAAGCTTCAATCAACAGAGTACAAAATATTAACTGAAAATAGTATTTTAAATATTAGAAGTATTTTGGAATAATGTATTTTACAATACATTCAAGAGCATGCTCTTTTTTGTATTCTGCTCCTTTTGACGTTTGATTAAGCTTCCTGTTCATAAACCAGTTGAGTGAAAATGAATCATGAATCTGGTTATCTCTATCTCGGCTGCGGGAACTAACAGAGCAGTATTTTTCTATGCTTTACATTTGATGGTGGGTAATTTCAGAAAATTATCAAAGTTTTCTATGTGTATCAACATGAGTGTGTGTGTGTGTATATCTATCTATCTATTTATTCATATGTGTCTATCTTCATAATGAGCTTAAGGCTTTCAAAAGAGCCAGAGCTCAACCCAAGAATGCTCATGAAAAATTAATTTTCTTTAGTTATTAACGATATAGTTAATATATCACTTTCACAGCATAATTTGAATCTTTATATATATAAATATATTTATATTGGATCTTTATAAATATTTTTATATTAGTTCCAAATATATATATATATTTATGTTCTGTATCACAAACTTCAATTGATATATTTTCAAAGGTGCATATCTAAAAATATACAGATACTATTTTGAAGAAACAAACTCTATCAAGTAATAGATACTTATAACTAAACCCAGGAAATGCTGGATATAGTATAAACATCTCAGAGAAGAAACCAATGGCAGCTACTATACAGAAATTTTTACTTAAGATTTAAGAGTTGAAAAATACTTATTTTTTATACTTAAGATTTAAGAGTAAAAAATAAGTATTGTAGGCTTTAGTTTTGTGTAATAACAGTCTTTGATTTATCAATAATAATTTCAGGAGAGTTAACAATAACATGCTCACAATACATAGTCATAAAATATATTAACCCACTCATAAACATGCAAGGAGAAAAACTATAAAAAAGGGAGAAAAAGTGGATAATCTAAACAAAATACCAATGAAAAATACAGATTAGAAATATATAAGAAATATATTTCTATAATAAAGCCCTTAGGTCCAAATGTTATTTTGTACTACTTCCATGAAGACTTTAAAATTTATTTTATTTTATTTTTTATTATGCTCATAACATCTACATTTTTATGTATCATATAAGCATGCTCTATCTAAGCAACGATTTGCCAGACATAACTTTTCTCTAACCACCTAGTCCTCATGTTAATGATGTTCTCTTTTTCTTTGGGCTCCTGTAACTTACTCAAGAACAATTCATACTGACAAAAAATGAATGAAATATGAAGGAAATAACAGGTGCAACACGGGAACTAAAAATGATATTTGTTATGGCTTACCTATGCAAACAGAAGTGTTCAGTCTCAGTGAAGGTAGTGTGCTTGGTGTTACATGGAGGGTTTTTTTTAAAAAACACAACTGAATAGATTAATTCTCCTATGAAGACCTTGCAGGAGTTAAAAAAGCCAAATATCCCTTGGACTGGGAGCTATGAAAAAGTAATGTCATAGTAATTTTCAAAATGAGATGCATTCAAACTAGTCTTGATTAAGACTTTAAAGTTAAAAACTCTTAAATAAAAAAACTCAATTGCCCATTAAATTAACATATAGCAGGTTAAAATTATTAATCGGATAAAGTCCAAATATTTTTAGATTGTGCTAGAGTTATGACCTTGTAAAACATAAATGTGTATATTGCAAAAAATCCTTAGTTTATTTACAATCTTCTGAAGTAAACAATTTTTTAATAGAATGGATTTATACAATGTAATAAGTAAATGATAGTTGCAATAATGAGTTTGACAATTTTGTATTTATTGTTTCTCAATTTTAATTAAAACTGTGTGGTTTTTGAATTTCTAATTATAAAACAAAATGAAATGTGTTTTGACTTTCAGTTGTAAGCCTTTTTGGTCCCTTTAAATCATCTTTATCTACAAAATGAGCAACAATATTATAAAACAAGCTCTCAGTGTTAAGAGTCACTGAGTTAATCAAAAGCAATTAGCTTTCCTCTCAGAAATGTGGGTTAAGATACACTTAAATTGAAGCATTATGTTCTGATAATATGAAACTCTTTACTCTCATTTAGTAATGATTTTCTTTGCATTTAAATCATGGCGATCTGGTTTATGCTGACCTTTCAGACATAAAATGAGATGGCCTCTTTGAAGTACTAGAGGGCCTGGTTTTGACTAAATTCTCATATTACCAACTGGTCTTGTTCTACAAAGGGCTTTTTACTTGTATGATCATAATGTGTGGTGTTTTTCTTGAGATGGTCCTCTAAGTGATGCATGTATTTACAGATTCAGAACCTGATTTTAAATACAGGTATGCCAATTGATCACTCTTTGATAGGGGCATTGGATTGGCAGATTAAGGGAGTTTAAAAATAAGGCTGATACTTTAATTTTAGCAGGACTTTGACCACAGCTCCCTATGAATTAAAATGGTGAAACATGGATTGCATAATACTTAGAGAACTTTTTAGGTAGGTCAAAATATATATATATATATATATAAAGAATGCTGGTTTAAGGATCAATATTACATCGATGAAGCCTTTGTTGTTGTTGTTGCCAACTGTAGGAACCAAATTCAGCTGACTGAAGGATATTTTGTATCTGGTATGGATGCCAGTGACAGGGAGGCAATGGGGAAACTCCCTACCTCAATCTCTAATTATACAACATGAACAATTACTGAAGGGAACGTACAATGAAATAAACTTTTCTAAGCATGAGAAATTTTTCAAACAAATCAAACTACAATAATTCAGTGGGAGTTAGATAAAATTGAATGTCCTGTGTCATGTTTGAAGAGTTGGGTAAATGTTCATTTGCCAGAGATGAAACTAAATTAACTTAACTTTATACAGGCTGATTCCCTCCCTTGGTAAATGATATATTTTAGATATTCAGTTAAAAATTCTAGATATTAAAATTGATCTCACTATATTGCAATGACCCCCAAAAATAAAGATGGCAAATACTTCTATAAAGTGTACTACGTGTTGGACACCTTATACATACACACATATATATATGTGTGTGTGTGTATATATATATAAATTTTATATAGATATAAAATTTATATATATTTATATATATAAAATAGATTTATATATATATAAAATTTAAACCTAAGAGATAGTAACTATGTTAATATTTATTTTACAGATGGGTAAATGGAAATTCATGGAATATGAATAAACTGACCAAGGTCATATCATGTGTGAGATGCAGAATCAAGATTCTATCATAATCAGGCTGGCTCCAAATTATATTTTCTTTACTATTATAGTACACTGTATCTTAGGATAAATTAAGAGCTGACACTCTTTCTTCAGGAAAAATCAGAACTGATAGTTAAAAGAAAAATAAATATATAAATTTGTTAATTCCAATCAAAGTTTGAATATTTCCTATAAAAAGAGTAATTGTTTTGTTAGAAGACAAAATTATACTCACTGCATATCATTGTAATCTATAGACATCTACACAATCGTTTAGGTAAACAAATCTGACTAAGGATGACTGTTACTATTCAAGGCATGCATTCAGGAGATACAAAGCAGAATTTAAAAAGTAATGTAGTTACATGTTAAATGTAAAGCACAACAGGGAATGATTTACAATTACTGTAAATGAAGCACTATTCTATTTTATACTGAAGCATATAAACTCATATGGGGAAGCTTTAGAGGACATTACCTTTTTACTGGGTGTGCAAGAATAAGATGGAAGCAAGGTCTGGAATTGGCAAAGCAATTCCGTTGAGGTCACAGTAGTAGATTATGACAAGATCGAATCTAGCTTAAAGTGGCTGAAATCATGAGATTCATAAACAGCCTGGACCGTGCAGTTCTCAGGAATAGGCCAGGGATATACAGGATGAAAGTTCAGACAGGACTTGGTAAGCAATGCTCCAGAATGTCTAAAGGCTGTTGGAGAGTCTCTGCATATAATCAAGTTTTCAAACTAATCACATGCCAGCTCTGCTGAAGGTAATGAAATTTTCTTGTCCATATACAGCCTAATCACCTGTGCTTAAAGTTAGAACAGATTGCCCAGAACAATGCTATATTTTGTTAATTCTTTGCTAATAGTTTTCTTTTCTTTTTTTTTTTTTTTTCTACTTCTTTTCTGCCTTTAAAAACCTTTTCTTTTCTATAGCCCTTGGAAGTTGCCTTCTATTTGCTGGATGGATGCTTCCCCATTTATGAGTTGATTAATAAAGCCAATTAGATCTTTTAAATTTACCATATTCAATTTGCTATTTAACAGGTTTTAGAATTATATCATTGACTTCTGCTCATTTTTTAATCTTCTGGATTGTAAGCTATTTTACAATCTAAAATTATTTTAAAAAGTATTCTCAACACAGTCTCTTGGCACATTTTAGGCACATTTGCAAATCAGTGGCCATTTGTGAATCTACATTATTGTCCTAATTTCATTAGTTTTCATTAGGAAGCATGGAATCAAGAAAGAAATGTAATAATGTTGGTTTAAAAAGGGCAAAAAAACCCCCATTCATTACTCTTTGATTAAATTTCTAATCAGTATTCATTTCCAATTTCTTCCAACTTACACTAGAACATAGCAAATAAAAAACAAATCACTAAGCTTGGCAATATTTAAAATATGAATGTCGCTTTCCAAATTCATTATTTTCTTTTCCTCAAGGCAACAGACAGCTTAGCTTTCATGGCAAGAAAAATGGTTCCTCTGTGGTCATTTCTATGCATTAAAAGATTTTAAATTTTCTAAGATATTATTCCAGCTTGATCTAACAAACGCTGAAGGCAAACACAGACTATTTACAGTATACTTTTTCTCCAACTGAATGGTTTTTACTGTATTATTCCAATACCTGTCAGTACATCCGATAATAGGAGAGTCTTTCCACCTTTGAATGTTGTTTATTTCACTAATGTGATATATGACATAGACTTTCGTTTTTGAAAACTGCATCAATATCTTCCCCTGAAGGAAGACGAGCTGAGAAAAAAAGAGCAATCTTTATTTTTTTCCATTGCATAAGATTCTTGTTAGAATCACACTGCTAGGTGTATCTCATTAATGAATCCAAAGACATTTTAAAGTTGCAATTTTCTGCAGTACTGTTAAATATCATAATGGCGTCTAATTCATTTAAGTCTAATAAAACTGATCCTTAGCATTCTATTTTTAATTTAAAAGAGTATGTTACATATTATGGCTAAAATAGAAGAAAAGAAAGAAGCATTTATCTGAATCCTTTCTACTTATTTGTCTGAATCTGAATAGACAAATCTTCCAATTGCTGGTGATTTTCCCCTAGCATTTTGAATCTAGGCTCTTTTAAAGTTTTAAAAATTTTATTACTCAGTCTTTATTCTGGAATATTTATCTTAAGCCTCTTTTCTTATACAATTTTCTGGGTTATAAATATGTAATTGTTCTTCCTACCTTGGACTTCAAAGCACTGACCTTAAACTTCCTTTGTTATTTTTAAAAGAATAGTTGATATATTTCCATAGGGTTGTGATGAGAATAAAATACGTCTGATTTCCAACAAATGAGACTTCTAGGATTTAAATATGTAACACCTCTCAACTTTAAATAGATTCACTCAATCAGTTCTCACAATTAGCACATGGCATGCATATTTTATTATTTTTCCCATTTTACTGAATTTTTTAAAGGTTCAGGAATTTCTCCAAGGCCTCGTAGTTCTTAAGCATGAAGTTAAGAGTCTAGTCCAATAAGTTTGACTTCACTACGCAGGTATTTAACCTTTATGCTATTTGGTGTAAAATGTTACATCTGTATAATGTTCATCTGTAAAGTGTGTGTATAGTAATTATTTCTTATGAGCTTCAGAATGTCTTTGCTTCCAAAAAATTACAATATAAAAGTGGGCTGGTAAAATGTTTATCTTTTTAATTTAGTGACTAATGTATTCCATACACATGTATATTCAGAATCTGGAAGGCTATGTTACTATTAGGGAACACTGTTACTACACAATGCCTGTGTTCAAGGTGGCATTTGATTTACAAGTAAATAATTAAGTGATCATGCAAAACTTCAGTGTTCAGCTAATTTTAGCAATATTTCTCCAAAGGGAACGTGCTGATCCCTGAGGACATCTAGATACATTCCAGGGAATCACCAACACCCATGATAAACTTTGCTTTAAGTGAATTAAAAAAAAACCACAAAAAACAGAAACAAAACTGAGTTCTTTATCCTGCCTTAAGGCATTTTCCAATTTGATTGACAAAGCGAGACCTGCTTTCATTAATGAAGAGACAGTGAACTGTAACCTAACTAGGATTAATTTGGCTCTTTGGTGAGTTACAAATAGAGACTACGCTGGGTGGCATGGTCACACAAAGGAAACATTATTTGCAGTGAATAAGGAAATCACAGGGAATAACTTCCAACGCCTTGACTTCCTGGGGAAGGGTAAGTGTGTTCTTTTTATTTAGGGTTCGGATGAATATTCAGAAAGGGGACCTTTGTCATCGACTATAAAAGTGGGCATGAGGTTGCATAGGTGTGCCTAGAACCTACACACACAATCTATGTTAATATGTTAATGACTCTTGTTGTCCTACTAGGGTGGAGACTTTAACATTATAATGAAGCAGAGCTAACTGTCCAACCCGAGGCAGGGCTGTGGGCTCTCCCAGAGCCAGTATTAATCAAATGCAGTCTTGGGCTCCTTATTTCATGTAAGGAATACAGGGCTTTGATTACTTTTGAAAGGGCCCTGGGAGTTTTTGCCACTATTTATTTTCTCTGATATGGTTAGGATAGAGACTGTTAGTTTTGCATTCCCTCTGTTCCCTCAAAATCTTTAACTACTCAGGTTTTTGCATCCCTTTATAATTCTTACACCTCCTAGGAAGTGTGCTTGGGTAAGTAGGGCAGAGATGGGGGCGGGGCAGAAATAGGGGCCTAAAATGACCTCTTTTGTGTCAAGAAAGCTGTATCTCCATTCTTTTTCTGGTGACCCCTAAATCTTTCTGCTTACAAAGTCAACATGTAACTATTGACAAACTGGAGTCATAAAAAATGAGAGAAGGAAAACAATATTTCTAAGTAGAATAGTTTAAAATATTTGTAAGTTGAATAGTTTTAAGTCAAAACTATATGAATGTCATACATATATTTTAAAAGTATAATTTATATTAATACATTTTAAAAGTATAATAATGGTTGGATGACATTGTGAATGTATTAAATACCATTGAATTGTAAACTTTAAGGTGGCTAATTTTGTTGTGTGGATTTTATCTCAATAAATATCTAATTTGCATATATTATAGATTACTTGTTGAATGAATAGAAAGTCATTATTTTCAGATAGGTCTTAGGGTCTGGAAAAATTGTTTCCACTGAATTCAACTTTGTATACGTTCAACACCATTAAAAATGTTAATGTATTAAAAATAAAAAATAAAACAAATAGTTTTCACCATTGATGAATAATTAATTTAATAATTAAAACATTTTCCTCTAAACTTTCTTTTTCTTTGCACTGATATACTTTTACATGGTTGTAAATATGTAGTTTACGGGTTTCTGTCTTTATTTATTCTTTTAGTATTACACTTCTTGTCAGTTTTCCAAGTCCATACTATATCATTATTTAAATCATGTTTATATTTACTTAACCTCCAAACATTAGGCTATAAAAGTTTTTATATTCACACCATAATTTGAGTAATATTCTTGAAAATATCACACTTTTACAGGTGTATAATTACTTTTATAGTGTAATTACTTTTAACTTATTTCCAGAAGGAAATTAATAATTTAAAGGATATTACTTTTTCTGGACACAACCAATGTTTCAGAAAGTGAGAACTAATTTGTGTTTCCATTAGAAGTGTTTTTTTCCCCTCTCAACAAAGCCAACAAAACGTGAATATTATCAGGTTTTAAAACTGCTAATTTGATTCTCATAGTTTTTCTTTTTATCTATTTATTTGCAAATAAATTTTAGATTTCTCATTAAGGAGGGCTTTTGCTTCTAGTCTACCATTTTTTTTTTGTTTACATTCCTTGCCACTTTTTCTACTGAATTTATGATATTTTTAAATAATTTGTAAATACATTTCAATTGTGGCTAGTAATTTTATAAATGTCATTCTTGCTGCAGATATATTGTTTGGGAATTTGTTCTGACATTTTTGTGATTTTTTTATGTAAAAGTTAAATTTATCTTTTGTGAAAATTTTATTTCACTTGTGATTTGAAATGTATTCCTAATTAATGCTTAATTAATTTTTATTATTTATTACAATTAATTATAATTATTCTTAATTAAAAGATTGTTTAAACATTTTATTTATAATTTATATTTTAGATTTATTCTTTCTGGAGTTTACTTGATATATGGTATGAGAGACTTTATCTCAAATAATAAACTTCCCAGTATAGTTCTTACTTTTTCTATCCCTTTATGCTGGAATACATAAATGAAATAATAGTAATAATGTATAGGTCTATATGTCTATCTGTAGTTGTACTATAGCAGTAGGTATGTCTATATTTTTATCTACACCTGGATAAAATAAATTGCATGAGAGTTATTCAATGTCATTGACTCTCTTCCTAGGCTATATAAACCTCCAATATCACACACTTTTTTTTTTTTTTATATTGGTACTCCCATATATGCATGTATTTATTGTCTTTCTCAACTTTACCTTACCGTCTCAAGGTGTAGACTTTGGTATACTTATCTTTTGAAACTTCTGTAGTGTCTGTGTCTGCTGTAGTCTTATTCCATAAATGTACTTAATACACAGTTATAATTGAAACAACAAATAATGGTTAGATATTTCTATTTCTAACTTTTAATTTTACTAGTAAGGATTTCATATGTGTGTGTGTGTGTAAGTGTAATTCTCTGTAGTTTAGACATATAGATAATTTGTCCAAAAGGTAGACAATATGTTAACATAAAATGCAAATTATAACCTTTCTAAATAATTGATTTCTATTAAGTCAATAGGATTTTGTTTAATGTCTAATACAAAGATAAGTTATTTTCTTTTTTTAAGAAGAATGACTTTTTTTTTTTTTTTTTTAAAGATTTTATTTATTTGACAGAGAGAAACACAGCCAGAGAGGGAACACAAGCAGGGGGAGTGAGAGAGGGAGAAGCAGGCTTCCCGCCGAGCAGGGAGCCCGATGTGGGATTCGATCCCGGGTCTCCGGGATCATGACCTGAGCCGAAGGCAGTCGCTTAACCAACTGAGCCACCCAGGCGCCCAAGAATGACTATTTTTTTTTAAAGATTTTATTTATTTGACAGAGAGAAACACAGCCAGAGAGGAAACACAAGCAGGAGGAGCGAGAGAAGGAGAAGCAGGCTTCCTGCTGAACAGGGAAGTGTCTGCATTCTGGAAACAAAAATATAAAATATTTGTTAAATAATAATTTAACATCATTAAAATCTAAGAGACTGGCTGGATATTCTCAAATGCAGAATCATTTGAGCTGAATTGATTTTCCATCATTGATAATAATTTCTTAGATATACAGCATTCAGAAATATAAGATAGATACTTTGAAATATTGAGTTTCAAGCTAGGAACTTTTAATGCTTTCCCTGAAATATAATTTAACGTGAAATAAAAGTTCTAAAATTAAAATGAAAACTCTAAAAAATCATTAACAATTATACTTTTCTCCATCTCTCTGTTCCCCAGAAGACACTCCAATTATTTGTAGCTCTGTGATTGATGAAAAAAACACCGGAAAAGTAAGGTGAAAACTTTATGTATTCTCCAAAGAAAGTCATTATTCAAACATGAGGAATATTAAATCTTGATAAAGAGATCAATTACAAATAGCTCTGTATGTTCCCTTAGAATTGTATGTTCCCAATAATGAACTGCATATCACCATTAGAAAGATTGGGTATAAATCATTGAGATTTGTTACAATGAAATCCAGGGAACAGATTATTAGTATTATTTGCCTTAGGTGTGCAATATAATGATTTCGATTTGTTTCAAGACACAAAGCAAACATAAATCATGAGTTTAAAAGAAGTTACTTTTTGCTCCTTTTATTTTTACCTTTAAACTTTGAAACTTTTCTAGATGCAGCAAACACAATCCAATACAAATGGTATTCAATTCTCTGACTAATGAATCTTAATGTCTATCAAAGTTTATTTGCATTAGAATGAAAGCATCCACCCTCACAAAACAGTAATCTATATTTTATCTAATTATTCCATTTTATTCAATTACATGAGGATAAAAACACTGTGTGCTTAAAAATTCATGCTGACATTTCTGAAGGTTAATTTTTCCCACCAAAGTAACTGAGTTGCCTCCCATTGACCTTTGCTAACCTTTATATAGGCAATCCATTGCAGAAATCTTCTTAAGGCACATGCTTTGGGTTCATACAGTAATGTCAAATCTCTTGAGGATGTCATGATTGGAGCTTTAGTGAATAGTTTTCTTTCAAAAATTAACCAAGTTTTTTAATTTTTTGTCTTTGTTTTTGCTTCAAAGGAAAAATCTAAAATATCTTTTTATAGGAAGGTTCAGAATGTTTTTCATAAGCAATGGAATTACATGTTGCAATAGCTTGGCATGAAAAACAACTTAGAGAATAAACTTAAAAGTGTGATATTTTTTTATCCAATGACATAGATCGGGGAACTGATGTGGCAGGTTAGTGAGTAGATGTCTGTGTAGATTGTTCATAATACTTTTGGATGGATGTACTGCGTAAAGTCAAGCCCTGCCCTGTTTAATTACATTTATAATATTGTTACACATTTACTTTTAAGCCGATTGGATTTAGATTTAGCTGTGCATAAATATTGGAGAATGTGATCCATAGTTTATTTAGATTGTTTATTAGAGAGGAAAATGATTTAAAGAAAGGAGAAGTGATGAAAATAGTACATGTTCCAACAGTGATCCACAAAGCTTCTTTAATCTTTTTAAATATTTAAAGTAGTCTATTGTGAGGCTGTATACTGATGACTTTTCTTAGATATATGCACTTAAATTTTATAAATCCAAATATATTAGTGTGTCAATATATAAAATTCATCCCTTTTCAAATTAATGTATAATAAAGACTCAAAGTTTGTTTCTTATGGAACAGGGGTCACCTTCTGATTCAGATTTTTAATATAACCTGTTTATTATTTTAAATGGAGAAAATAGAAGAAAGGCAAATAATCAGTTTTAGAAGCCAGCAGCATTCTCAATTTTTTTTCTTTTCCTTTTACAAATAATTACAAGTAATACAAAAACTTTATTTTAAAAAAAATATTTACTTTTTGACAGAGAGAGAGCACAAGCAGGGGGAGCATCAGAGGGAGAGGGAGAAGCAGGGAGCCCAATACGGGACTCAATCCCAGGAGCCTGGGATCATGACCTGAGCTGAATGCAGACACTTAACCAACTCCAGGTGCCCCCCAAAACCTTCTTGTACACACGTTTGATATCCAATAGGGTATAGAGCTAGTGTGACGTCTCACTGAATTACACTACGTGTATATGGTGTATATGCAATGTAAATGTTGGACCTGTTTTTCAAGAAAGTCTTTTAACCCTATATGTTCTTCAACCTTAGGAAAACTAATTTGGTCTCATCTAAAGAACTCTCATTTCTTGCTTTCATTCCTTCCTTTAGTCCAGCTCTCTAGGCACCAAGCTTTTTTCACCTCCCTAGAACCTGGAAATCATTCCCAAAGTCATAGCGGAGCTGTAATTTCACATTTATTTTCTTTCTAATTTGTTAGAGACTGTTTTTGGTGGGGTCTTAAAAAGTATTCATTAAATGAAGTCTTAAATATTGTAACTTGATAATTCTTTGTAAGACATATATTTACTTCTTGTACCAAAATTTGAAGATTTGCAAAAAGAATTAAATTTGTAAAAAGTGATAAAAATGACTTTGCCTTTCATCAGTGAAATTCTAGAAAGGTATGCAAGCAAATCCATGTATATCACAATTTTTCCTAAGGGGGATTTGTGATTGAGCAAGTATCCGTCTGTCATACAAGCTTCTCAGTGCTCTACACTGAAGTGTTCTAAGTATACTCTCTTTAAGCAACGTGGCATACTCAGGATATTTCTTACAGATTCCTTTATGGCTTTATGATTTAATTTGATAATCAATCCATGTGTTTTTTTTGTTTTTTTTTTTTACGATTTTATTTATTTGACAGTGAGAAACACAGCTAGAGAGGAAACACAAGCAGGGGGAATGAGAGAGGGAGAAGCAGGCTTCCCGCCGAGCAGGGAGCCCGATGTGGGGCTCCATCCCAGGTCTCCGGGATCATGACCTGAGCCGAAGGCAGTCGCTTAACCAACTGAGCCACCCAGGGGTCCCTTTTCTTTTCTTTTCTTTTCTTTTTTTTTTCAGTGTTCCAAGATTCATTGTTTAAGCCCCACACTTAGTGCTCCAGGCAATACATGCCCTCAATACCCACCACCAGAGTCTCCCATCCCCCACCCTCCCCTCCAAGACCCTCAGTTGTTTCTGAGTCCAAAGTCTCTTGTTTCTTCTCCCTCCCCGATTTACTCCACTTACCATTTCCTTTCCTTCTACTGTCCTCTGTATCACTCCTTATGCAATCGCCAAACTGTGGAAAGAGCCAAGGTGCTCTTCAACAGATGAATGGATAAAGAAGATCCGGTCCATATATACAATGGAATATTATGTCCCCATCAGAAAGGATGAATATCTTTTGTACCAACATGGACCAGATTGGAAGAGATTATGCTAAACGAAATAAGCCAAGCAGAGAAAGTCAAGTATCACATGGTTTCACTTACTTGTGGAGCAGAGGCCATGGTTTTTCTTAGCACATCGGGTGAAACTTATATAATTTCCAGGTTCGATTAGCTGAAGAAATTCTGCAGTAACCATTTCTGAGCAAAATACTTGAGTGTGATCTTTATTGACTTTCAAATCACATTACCTAATTGTATTCTGTTTTTTTCATCTAGGCCATCTATCCAGCTACTATTTTTAAAGCTATAACTATACATAACTGACCCCTAACTGACTGTGATTGATGCCAGCTTGATAATGTCCCAAATTAATTCCAATTTTTACGAGACCTAAATATTACTTAAATAAATAAAAAAATAAATAAAATTTGCCTCCTAAATAACATTCTAAAAATTCAAGTTTTTAAAAGTAGGATAAATTAAATTCCATTAAAGGGGTATCATTCATTCAAAAGCATTTATTCCCTATCAGGTGAATTGCAACTTCTGCTTCTTAAGACAACGTCTGACCTCTTACAGATTTCAATATTGTATTTTTATGTGCCAGAGGAAATGAAACTAATTAGAATGACAAGATTCTGTCCTTTTTTAATGAAAAAAAAATCCAAATAGATACATATCTTCAATAAAGCATGGCTACATGAAAAAAAGTCGTACGTCAGGAACAGGTATCTTAATAAATATGTTATTGGTAAATTCAGATTCAATATGTCCTTTATAAACCTTACATAGACTCACACACAGACACAAAAAATTAAAAAAAAAGAACACACAAGAAATAAATGTATCCAGAAATAAACTGAGGGTCTTGGAGGGAAGGGGGAAAAGGGATGGGAGAGCCTGGTGGTGGGTACTGAGAGCACATATTGCCTAGAACACTGGATGTGGGGCATAAACAATGAATCTTGGAACACTGAAAAAATAAAATAAATTAAAAAATAATAAATAAAAAAAGAGAAAGAAATGTGTCCTACATAGGCCATGTGGGTTTAAATTGTAGTTGCATTTTAAAATATGAGGGTAGTAGAATTTTGAATTGGCAGAAACATTTAACTATGTATTATACTAATCCTTACTGATGAAATCCATTTGTACTCAGCCCTAAAGAAACATTGAGTGAAAATCTCATATTTAATCCTCTAAAAGAGCTCAAGGGTAATTGTACTGAAAAGAATCCTTATTCTGAAGTATGACTCATTACTTGATTTTATTTTCTTCATTGTCTAGGATACAAATTATATGTTGATTTCATATTCTTTCTCTTGTCATATATTTCACATGCTTGCTTTGCAGATGATGCTTTAAGAAAAATGAGCTTTAAAGTACTTTCATAGATTTGTATTTAAAAATATCACTGACATTAAAGCTGTGCTTCTTAAAGCCAAATTGCCATGTGCAAAATGTCTTTTAAAATATGAAATTTTCTTTGCATTTTATATATTTACCTAAATTTCTAATTGTGTATATAATTTTTTTGATGTATATTATTTTTTGAGCACAACTGTAGTGGACTATCATGATGAATGGTTTTATATTTATATTTTTTAGGGTCACGTGGGATTTTTTTCAGAAATCTGAAATATTAAAAATGCAATTCATCTACCAAATGACTTACCAAGAATATAGAATTATCTCCTATGTTCCCTAAACATAAAATTCTATAGCAGTTCTTGCTCTTTGGCTTGGTAGATCAGCAGAGATGATCTTGCAAAAAGTATGACATGGTTATGTGTTGCATGTCATTTATCTGTGTGTTTGTCAAATAGTTTCAAAGCATTTTAACAAAAGAAACAATTATTCAAAAAATTAAGTAGTGATTCAGATTGATTCATTACTTCCCCTACCTACAGAGTTGAGATCCATTTTATTATCTAGTATTAGAATAACAACCGTTTAGCTGCTGATAGTGACATATGAGGACTACATGGTTCATGTTTGAGATAATATCAAGGGTCAGTGGGAAAGGTTACAGTGAGTCCAGGAGGGCAAATGGGATGAATGAACAGTGAGAAGTGTGAGAAGAAAGTCTATCAGTAAGTACATGCTGGTCACCAATATATTGTATATTCTTAAGTTGTGCAGTCCTTTGACTTATCCAGTTCTGGAAATGAAGACAATATAATGGTAGGTTTATTTCTTAAACTTTCTTTTGTCTAGTTGTTTCTCAAAATATGGTCAGAATCATCAGGAATTTTTTTTTGTCCAAAATGATGTTTTCTGGAGCCTACTCCAAATGCACTGAATTATAGCTCTGAAGAAAGGAGCCAGGATTCTGAATTCTGAATGAACATCTCTGGTGATACTTATACATAATGAAAATTTAAAACAGCTGCTCCAATAAGTTGGTCAAGATATCTCCTATCAAAATATAGATTAACGGTGTACCTAGTCTGTGGAAATATAGCAATGCCATGACTAATATCCATGTTCATTTATCATTAGGAAAAATTCTTTGACAATCTTTGACCAAGATGGGAAAATTCTATATTATTCTTATGACCTGGTTCACAACTGATATTCAAATTCTGTCATGTAAGTCCTTGATTTACCACCCAGTGACCAAGTCTCTGGCTTATTCTTTTCATTTGTTCTGGGAAGTAGTGGCAATCCTTAATTTTATGAATATAGTTGAGTATGGTTAATTCTTTTTTCTACCTAATTCTTTATTATAACATTTTTTATCAGCTGACTCTGAACATTTATATATTCAAAATTTCAAGATTCTTTATCATTGTATTTCATAAGTCTGATAGAATGCATCATTGTAAATCCTTACTGAATCTCCATTTTATTGACCACATATTGCATGGTGGGCACTCTATTAACACTTTCTCCTATATTTTGGGGATATTATGTTCCACATCTCTAATCAGTCATTTACTGACTATAGCTCTCCGTGTGTGCATATTTTATCCTGTGGGGATGCAGATTTTGTTTAATATTCAGCCCTTCTCCCCTAACCGAATCAAACAAACACTCTAGCACACAAACAGTACTTGGAACCAAAAGAGACCCAGTCCAGACATACACTAGGGTGATCTGTTAACACTTGTATTAGAGTCATTGTTTCTACATGTTGATATATAGCTAGTATATACATTTGTGTTCTCATTAGCTCCTTCCTGGATTAGTGTAATATCTGCTTCATGTATGTACTCTATGTCCACCTGTGCTTCTCTCATTTACCTGCCTTTGCACAGATTCATCCCTATCCCTGGAATGTTCCCTTTTAACAAAACACTCACCCTTGTGGGATAGTACTTTTTAAAAGAAAAACAGTTAAGAAAAAACAAAAACCTTGAGAAATAGAATTAATTATGACTATTTATAAGGGCTGAGACAAAAAAAAGTGCCAAAATAATTTTCATAATTTGAATTTTATTCTGATGTTAGTTATTTATGTATCTTTGATCTATGAAACTGAGCAACTGAGGACAGGGGCTGTTTCTCACCTGTGTTTATATTTGCAACCTGATTATTTGGATATCCAGTATTGTAGATTCTCCAAGGACTTTTTTTTCCTGGTCAGTTATTTAAAGTTTTTAGATTTAGTTATGGATAAAGACTTTTCATATTCTTTATTATTTTTTTAAGATTTTTTTTTTTTATTCGACAAAGAGAGAGAGGGAGAGAAGGAACACAAGCAGGGGGAGTGAGAGAGGGAGAAGCAGGCTCCCCGTGGAGCAGTAAGCTCAATGAGGGGGTTTGATCCCAGGACTCAGGGATCATGACTTGAGTCAAAAGCAGATGCTTTAAGACTGAGCCACCCAGGCACCCCACGTCTTTTTTATTTTGTATACCAAAGTTCTTTGATTTACTAGGTCTGGGGCTCTGTGACCTCTAAATTTCTGTGAGAGAATCTTCTCTAACCATTAAATTCTAAATACCCAAGTTAAAACACTTTTTTGAGGGGTGCTTGGATGGCTCATTTGGTTAAGCGACTGCCTTTGGCTCAGGTCATGATCCCAGGGTCCTGGGATCGAGCCCCACATTGGGCTCCCTGCTGGGAGGGAAGCCTGCTTCTCCCTCTCTCACTCCCCCTGCTTGTGTTCCCTCTCTGGCTGTATTTCTCTCTGTCAAATAAATAAAATATTTTTAAAAACCCACTCTTTTTAGAACTAAAGTAAGGTGAAACAAGTTTCACTTCATCCTAAAATAATATTAAAAAATCTGTTAACATGAAGTTAATTTACAATGTGAATAATTGCATCCTTTATAAAAAGTAAAACACAAATTCCCTTTAATTGGATCTGATTATTGTTGAAACAAACTTGTAAAGAGGATAAGGGACAAAATTAGAAAAGATAAGCAAACAAAAACAGTATGAAATCAAGTGTAATCAAATGCAAAAAGTTAGTTTTCAACAACTCTGGAAAGTATAATTGAGGAAATATGGATATTAACTAAAATGGTATGTATTTAAAGTGGCATGGGTCTGCCCTCAGTATTTGTGTGTCTAGGACCTCATGACAGTGCATTTTCTTTTTCTGGCGTGTACCCTCTGTCACTCACTGAAGTTCTGCATCCTCTGCCTCTGTGTTGATTCCTGTTCTCCTGAAGGTCATTCGTGCTGTTGCCACCCTCCTTCATTTCAGAGCACGGACCTTCGTGTGGCCCTTCCTGAAGTTCTTTTGCAGAATACACCTTTATAGTTTCCTAACATAGTGCAAACTATTTTATAAATATCAAAAGTGATTCATTCCTGGGGCACCTGGATGGCTCAGTTGTTAAACGTCTGCCTTCAGCTCAGGTCATGATCCTGGAGTCCCAGGATAGAGCCCCACATCAGGCTCCCTGCTTGGCAGGAAGCCTGCTTCTCCCTCTCTCACTCTCCTTGCTGTGTTCCCTCTCTAGCTGTGTTTCTGTCTGTCAAATAAATAAATTAATAAAATATTTAAAAAAAAGTGATTCACTCTTTTAGTATGTCATCCCCTTCCCCTAAAGAAAAGGGGAGTTCTCTTGTTTTCTCTTGTTAATAGATTTAAAAGATTTTAACTAAGTAGTCTACTAAAAAAATTTGCCTCTCTACCTGTTTTCCAGTTCATCTGGAAAATGCTCAAGCAGTTTCCCTTTAAAGCCATTCAATATGAGTTTCAGACTATTTAGAATCTTACCTGACA
Organism: Spilogale gracilis; assembly: GCA_004023965.1. NCBI lineage: Eukaryota > Metazoa > Chordata > Mammalia > Carnivora > Mephitidae > Spilogale > Spilogale gracilis. The sequence goes on from PITA01003183.1 coordinate 105,650, forward strand.
AGTTCAGCATAGTTTTTAAGATCCAACCTTTTTGAAGACACTCAATCCCTGGCATTTCTGCCTTTGCACAAGGGATAGTTTTTTGTGGAGACTCATGGAGAACTTGTGTAAATTGAAGCTTATCAGCCTGCCTGATAACCAGGATACAGCAGCACATATCTATAAGTCATTGCCCATTCTGTGGCCTTATTAGTGAAATGTGAAGCTTTAGTTGGCATAGAAGAGAAACTGGAAATAAAAACAAAAGATGAGTTGACAACATGTCACCATGAACCAAAAGCAGAACTTTGCTTTGGTATGGTTTAGCGTACCAGCATCTCTAACGTATTGTAATAGACCTTCAGAGGTTTTCCTTCAATTATTCACTCAAGAAAAGATTACTGAAGGCCAATTATATGCTAGATATTGTTCTATGCATTGTGAATACATTAGTGAACAAAACAGATAAAAATCATTTACTCATGAAACTTACATAACTAGAGGGAGTAGAAAGATATAAAATAAACATAACAAGCAAATTATATAACATTTTAGAGATTGAAATGAGATTAAAATAATAAAAGAGAACAGGGTACAATTCTTCCATTATGCTAGCTGGAAAAGAAGGTTGCAATGTTGAATAGAGTAGTCAGAATAGACCTCATGAGAAGGTAAAATTGATCTAAGACTCGAAGAGGGCAAGAGTTTATCATTTTGGTGTCTGAGAAGAAATAGTCCCATCAGAGGAAACAACTGGTGCACAGGCCTGAAATCTTGTATATTAAGGGATATGATATGGCTGGAGCAGAGTAAACAGGGAGGAGAGCAGTATGATTTGAGGGAGAAAAGAGATGTAAGAATTAGAGACATTTTTTGCAAAAGGTTTAGCACGGTGCTAATGATAACAAAGGTATTTAAATGATATCCATTTTATGAACAAAAATGTTGGATGTTAAGGAGTGGTCAATGGATATTAATAAAACAAATAGTGCTTAAATAGGATTTTACTATGTGGTAGGAGATAACACTAATCATCTTTACCATACCTATTATAAAATATGCTAAATTTATCTTTTGTTAATAATTTACATCGATGTGTGCCTGTCTTTCATCATTTGAACAGGGTTTTTGGGGGGTGGTGGGTGTCTGTACATTTCTACAATCTTGGCAATTCTTCGGGAGGGGTGTGTGTGTGTGTGTGTGTGTGTGATAGGAATATAGGCATATCTCTTTTACATTATGCAGTTTCTAGCACAAAGGGACGCTTTAAAAAATTGCTTCCTGATAACTGATTTTGCAAAGTAGCAGTCATTTGATTTAAGCACCTGTAAATTCCACTTCAGTTAGTGAAACTAGACATTTAAATGTAATCATTTTAAATGAATACAAATTCTTGGAAAATTCAAAATATCAAATGAATGACTAGCACTATCACATTGGAAAATTATGTGGTATAACATTGCTGTTTATCGCAGATTTCATAACACAATTGCAAAGTCAGTAGATGGCACTATTTGTTTTATTAATATCCATTGACCACTCCCTTTACTCTTATAAAAGGTAGCTATGATATTTTGTTTAACAAAATTCCAAAATTGCTTATATCTATCTTACCAAATAAATCATTTTGACTTCCTGTTATGATGACTTTTGCCTTAATTTTATAGAATGGTTTTGAATAAGGGTATGAACATTTTCCCCCAATGTTACCACTTTTAACTTGAAATGAACTTCAACCAGACAGATACCAAGAAAGAGTTATTACAAAAAAAAATTCTTTTATTAAAAGGATTATTTTTTACTACTTACAAGAAATTATAAATTGAGAATTGAGATAATCTAACATGTTCTGATCTGACAGAATTCATTCCAACCTCCAAATCTGGACATTCACATAAATTCTGTATTGATTAAACAACAAAACAAACTACAAACAAATTTGGGCAAGTGAAATGATGGTGCACTTCATAGAAGCCAACTATGTGGAGGAATTAGAACAAACTGCTTTTATAAAGAGTAGAACAGTGCAAGAAACCAGAGACCTCATCATAAGCAAATACAGTATCTCATATGAAAGCAACTGATGCGAATTGTAATGTATGATGGTTCATTCTATGTGTCAAGTTGGTTAGACTTTGGTCCTAATTGTCTGGTCAAACGCAAGTCTAGATGTTGCTGTGGAGGTATTTTGTAGACGTGATTAAAATTAGCAATTGGTTGACTTTAAGAAGATTCCCCTCAGTAATAGGGATGTGTCTTCTCCAAAACTTGAAGGTATTTAGAGCAAAAACTGAGGTTTCCCAGAGAAAAAGGAGTTCTGACTTAAGAGTGTAACATAGAAATACTACCTGAGTTCCCAGATATCAGCCTGCCTTATAGATTTCATACTTGCCTGTCCCCATAGTTGTGTGAGCAATTCCTTAAAAACAATCTATCTCTTTCTATTAAACTGTTTGTATTGTTTATTTCTCTGAAGAACGCCTACTTATATATATATATAATATAAATTTATATTAATCCAATTATAAAATTTAAGAAGACATCATGTTTATGTAATAAGAGCTAGTAATAAAGAAATGTGTAAGACTACCTGCTGACTAAAAAAACTGCTGAACTTAAAACAATAATGAACAGGGTGCCTGGGTGGCTAAGTTGATTTAGCTTCTGACTGCTGATTTTGGCTCAGAACATGATCTCAGGATCCTAAGAGTGAGTCCCATGGCAATCTCCACACTCAGCAAGAAGTATACTTAAAATTCTCTCTCTCTTCTCCCTCTGCCCCTTCCCTGCATCTCTCTTCTCAAATAAATAAATAAATCTTAAAAAAATAATAATGAAGGAAGTAAACCACCAAGTTATTAACAGGACAAAAAAATCAAATCAGGTGGAAGAACAGGCATTAAAATGTCCCTCAAAACTCATTAAAAATGGAAATGGAGCTTTTAAAGTTATTAGAAAAGTTGAAATATGGAGGATGGATCTAGGAATTCTAATATGCAGATGATAAGATTGCCAAAAGGAAACAACTTATTGACTATCAAACAAAATTTATATTAGGGAAACAAGAACCAAAGATGGCCTATAATCCCTGAGGAACAAAACGTTATTTACCTTCAGGGGAGCAAACACCAGGCAACTTCAGACCTCTCACCAACACTAAATGTCCACTGATAATAAGCAATAAGCAAAACTGCAGAATATTAGTGGGGAAAGAAGAATGAGCCAAACATTGTATAACTGAGCAAAAGATCATTCACGTTCAAGAGCGAGGCAAAGGTAGTTTCACTTATGACAGATATGGAACAAGGTCCCTCACTTGATTCTTCTTCTGTTACACCTGCTCTTTTGGGAACTGTTGTACTCTGCTCCTTCCCTAGAGGATCTATTTCTTGGCATTGGGCTCATTGCTTCCTCTGTCTGGAACACTCTTCACTTTGTATAGCCTTGCTATTTTCAGATCTCAAGTGAAACCAACCAACCAAACAGGCAAACAACCATCTTCTCCTCTGCACAGAAAAATGTACTCTTGGCCTCTAAAAACAAATGAGCTATTATTCCTCCTCTGTGTTCCTCTTTTTATCCTCTTTTCATTTTGCTTTTACTGAGTTATAATTTACACACAATGCAGTGCATCCATTTGTGTGAGTTTTGAAAAACTGATATACTCAAGTCACTGTTACAATCACCAAATACAGAACATATTCTCTTATGGCTGTACCAAAGTAATCCGTCACCCCCATCTCAGGCAATCACTGATTTGCTTTCTTTCATAGACATTAACTTTATCTTTTCTAAACTTTCATGTAAATGGAAACATAGAGCATGTATTCTTTTGCATCTGGCTTTTTATGCTCAGTTTAATGACTTTGAAATTCAACTATGTTGTCTTATCGGTGGTTTATTTCTTTAACTGCTAAGTAATATTCCATTGTATGAATGTACCACAATTTGTCTATATCCATTTATACATCTTTATCCATTTACGGATCCATTTTGTTTATTATGAGTAAAGATCATATAAACATTTGCATTTGTGTAGTCTTTTTGTGCACTTATGTCCTCATTTCTTTTGAATAGATACTTAGGAGTGGGATTGGTGGTCTTATGGTGAGTGTAGTTTTCCTTCTCTTTATTTCCAACTGTCTCATACCATTAGGTGTGTCTTATAAATATTATTGAGTAACATGATTTTTAAGATGTCAAATCTGAACTCTTGTCTTTTAACAAAAGAATTTAACTTCATCATATTCATTGAGACCACCGTGTTTAAAATTCTCCCTCCTATCTTATTTTTTGTTTTTTGTTTACCATCATTTCCTCTCCCATTTCCCATTCTGCATTTCTTTTCCTTTAATTTAAAAGAAATTACATAGAGTCAAACATACAGATCTCTAAGATCTCTGGTTGCATTTTTATGCATTTTGACAAATTCTGCTTTTAAAAACACACACACACACAAAAAACAAACAAACAAACAAAAAAACCCTTTAGACCTATTTTTTTCACTTTCTCTCTGTTGGTTAAGGAGACATATATCCCATATCAATAAGGACTAGGTTTGACTGCACAATTACAACAAAATCCATGTGAACTTTTCCAATGTGATGGCAAATGCAGTCACTCAATTTTAAAGCTTATTTTACCTCAGTTCTCCTATAGGAAAATACAACTGTCCAGTAAAATCTCTGGTTAAGACTAATTATCTTGAGTTCAACCACCCAGCTTAAAACCAATAACTATGGCAAAGGGAATAAGCACATCCTAATTGGTCCAACCAGGAACATGAGTCCATCTACAGTATTGGTTTAGGAAGAGTGAGCCACAGTCCAATCCTAAGATATTGATTTTCCCTTGGAGAAATTCTGTTACTAGTAAAAGAAAGGCATCATTTTCAACCCTTCTCCTACCATCAATATATTGCATATTCCTAGGTAAACAGTCATACAATTTTGTGGTTTAAAACAGACATCACAATGTACCTGCTTTTATGATTTTCTTTTCTCCTAACAATATATCCTGGAGTTATTCTCATATAAATAATATAGTTCTATCTCATTCTTTTTAAATGCCTATGTTATGCCATAGTATAGACATAGCATAGTTCAAATCCTTTTGATTGATATGTAGGTTGTTTTGATTTTTTTTTCATATTACAAATAGCAGCACAATAAACATCCTACTACATGCTTCCTTGTGCATAGGTGTAACTGCTTTTTTAAACATTTACATCACACTCTTCACGTTGAAGTATTTTAAAGCAAGTTACTTATAGGATGCCTACATGTAACCAAGAAACAGAAATGAGTTCACAGAATATCTACCATTTTTATTTTAATGGATACTGCTGAGCCATGGCCTAAAATGGTTATATCTGTTTGCACTTTTTATGAGCACCACATGAATACTTTTCCCCCCTTGCCATTGTTTGTTATATATACTGGATAATCCTCTGGTCAGTCATTTGTCTTTATCTGGGTGAGATGCCTTGCATAGAATCTATAATTGTAGCATTTTCAAACTTACACATCTTTTATTTTATATTTTTTTATTCTGCTTCTTATTTAAGAAAGCTTTCTCTGTTTAAAAGTCATAAATGCTTTTTCTGTATTTTTTCCAATACTTCCAGAATTTAAAAAAAAGCTTAGGTTATTGACCCACTTAAAATATATTCTCATGAATACTGAGAAATATGAATCTAAATAATTTTTAATATGAAGCCAACCTGACATGATAATAGTACAATGATATCTCAATCTTTACTGAACAACAGCTGTTGTTCTTTTCAATTTAATCTCACTTTATTGGCCTTGTTTTTGCCCAATTCATATAGATGTTAACTGAAAGATTCAGAATTCTAACCCTTACAGAATGACTGTAGACTATTCAGCCTTCCAGTACAATTTCCTCTTCCCACATATTTAAAATACCATCTCTGTAATTTACCAATTTGCCATAAATACATAGGTTTGTTTATAGAATTTATATTCTATTTCAGCAATCTAATTGTATATTCTTCTACTATATGTTTAAAAATTCTAATCTGGTCCTAGCTAATAAGATCCAACTGTACATTAATAAGATTATCCACCATGACCAGGTGTGATTTATCCCTGGGATGCGAGGGTCATTCAACATTCCCAAATCAATCAACGTAATAGAACAAATCAATAAGAGAAGAGAGAAGACCCACATAGTCCCTCAATTAATGCAGAAAAAGCATTTGACAAAATACAGTATCCATTCCTGATTAAAGTTCTTCAAAGTATAGGGATAGGGAGAACATTCCTCAATCTCATAAAATCTACCTATGAAAAAAACACAGTGAATATCATTCTCAATAGGGAAAAGCTGACAGTCTTCCCATTGAGATCAGGAAAAGGCAAGGATGCCCACTCTTGCCACTATTGTTCAACATAGTGTTAGAAGTCCTAGCAACAACAATCAGATAACAAAAATAAAAGGTATTCAAATTGGCAAAGAAGAAGTCAAGCTCTCTCTCTTTGCAGATGATTTGATACTTTATATGGAAAACCTAAAGACCAACCCCAAACTACTAGAACTCATACAACAATTCAGTAATGTGGCAGGATGAAAAATCAGTGCACAGAAATCAGTTGCGTTCTTATACACTAACAACAAAAATACATAAAGGGAAATTAGAGAATCAATTCCTTTTACTATAATACCAAAAACCATAAGACACCTTGGAATAAACCTAACTAAAGAAGTAAAGGATCTGTACTCTAGGAACTACAGAACACTCAAAAGAAATTGAAGAAGACATTAAGGATGGGAAAGCATTCCATGCTCATGGATCAGAAGAATAAACATTGTTAAAATGTCTATATTGCCCAGAGCAATCTATATTTTCAATGCCATCCCAATCAAAATTCCACCAACGTTTTTCAAAGTACTGGAACAAACAATCCCAAAACTTATATGGAAACAGAAAAGACCCCAAATTGCTAAGGAAATGTTGAAAAAGAAAAACAAATCTGGGGACATCATGTTACCTGATTTCAAGCTTTATTACAAGCTGTGATCACCAAGACGGCATGGTACTGGCACAAAAATAGACACATAGACCAATGGAACACAGTAGAGAGTCCAGATATGGACCCTCAACTCAATGGTCAAATAGTTTTTGACAAAGCAGGAAAAAGTATCCCGTGGAAAAAAGATAGTCTTTTCAATAATTTGTGCTGGGAAATTGGACAGCTATGTATAGAAGAATGAAACTAGACCATTCTTTTACACCACACACAAAGATAAACTTGAAATGGATGAAAGACCTCAATGTGAGGCAAGAATCTATCAAAATCCTAGAGGAGAACATAGGCAGCAACCTCTTTGATATTGGCCACAGGAAATTCTTTCAAGACACGTCTCCAAAGGCAAAGGAGACAAAAGCAAAAATGAACTTTTGGGACTTCATCAAAATAAAAAGCTTCTGAACAGCAAAGGAAACAGCCAACAGAACAAAGAGGCCCACAAAATGGGAGTAAAGGATCTGTACTCTAGGACACACAGAATGGGAGAAGATATTCATAAATGACAATACAGACAAAGGGCTGATATCCAAGATCTGTAAAGAACTCCTCAAACTCAACACCCCAAAAAAGACAATAACATCAAAAAATGGTCAGAAGACACTTCTCCATAGAAGACATACAAATAGCTAACAGACACATGAAAAAATGTTCATCATCATTAGTCATCAGGGAAAGTCAAATCAAAACACATTGAGATATAACCACTTTACACCAGTCAGAATGGCCAAAATTAACAGGACAGGAAACAATAAGTGTTGGAGAGGCTGTGGAGAAAGGGGAACCCTTTTACACTGTTGGTGGGAATGCAAGTTGGTGCAGCTGCTTTAGAAAACAGTGTGGAGTTTCCTTAAAAAATTAAAAATAGAGCTACCCTATGACCCTGCAAATGCACTACTGGGTATTTACCCCAAAGATACAGATATAGTGAAAAGAGGGGCCATATGTACCTCAATATTCATAGCAGTAATGGCCACTATTGCCAGACTATGGAAAGAGCAAAGATGCCTTTCAACAGACAAATGGATAGAGAAGATATGGTCCATATATACAATGGAATATTATGTCTTCATCAGAAAGGATGAATACCCAACTTTTGTATCAACATGGACAGGCCTGGAGGAGATTATATTGAATGAAATAAGCCAAGCACAGAAAGTCAATTATTATATGGTTTCACTTACTAGTGAGCATAAGGAGTAACATAGAGGACATTAAGAGAAGGAAAGGAAATGTGAACTGGGGTAAATCAGAGAGGGAGATGAAGCATGAGAAACTTTGGACTCTGAGAAACAAACTGAGGGTTTTGGAAGGGAGGAGGATGGGGGCACAGGTGAGGCTGGTGGTGGGTATTAAGGAGGGCACGTATTGCATGGACCACTGGGTGTGGGGCATAAACAATGAATATTGGAATACTGAAAATATAAAATAAATTATTATAAAGAAAAAAAAATGAACAAAATTAACATATGAAAAAATAAAGATGGAGAGAAGATTAGGGAATAAAGGTGCAGAATAGAAAAAAAATTCTAATCTGGTCATTTCATCCACTCTGTTTACAATTTTAATTACTCCCTAAGGATCTCAAGATCAAGTACATACTGTTTAGAATCCCTTCCCTTTCTTGCCTCTAGAATACAAGATATGGGTACAGACTGCTTTCCCCTGTTATTTTCTATCTTCTAGTCATAAAAAACCTTCTGGTGGCTATCTGAACAGAACAAGCACATTTATTTCAGGAAACTCTTACGTCTCCATGCCTATGTTCAGGCAGCTTCTTATGCTTCATCTTTTATGCCTCATTTACTGGCCAAGCACCTATTCATTTTTAAACATTAATTCAAACATTGCCACTTCTGGCCTTTCCTCACTCTCCACCCCAATCAAATAGAAAGAGATAATTCTTTCCTTCTTTATATATCCATCACCTTCCCTTGAATCCTGTATTTCTTTATTTACATATTTCTCTCCCCAACATAATGAGTATCTTGAGGGTAGGACCATATTTTACTAAATACATAGTATGGACTGAATAAATATTTGTGGAGTAAGTTAATAGAAAACAAAGATTGTCAAATTATATGAGCAATCGTCAGAGCGTCTTATTTACAAAGTGATACAACAAATTTTCAAACAAAATATCCTTTCAAAACAGCATCAAGAAGTGAGTGAACTTAACCATTCTCATTTAACTCATAACAAAGCAAATGGGTGACTGGAATGATAATTCGCACTACAGCATTTAATATTATTATTTAATGATCTAGTAAAAGAGGAATTCAGCCAAAGGAAGCCAGACAACTTTATCTTGGAAGAATTGGAACAGAGGAGCTCTATTATCATCTGACATTCACTTGATGTTGTCCCTATGTTTAGAAATGTACATAATAAGTACTCCAGGGATATTCCAGATTCTTCACTTAAGGTCCTGTGGCCAAAATGTAACACATATGCTGAGTTACCTTCTGTGCCAACCATTCAATTGCACAGGTTCCTTTGCCCCTGCACAGTACTAATTTAAATCTTGGATCCATGGCAGCCCTTAGAGGCTATGATACTTCTGCTCCGGGTCTCAATTTGGGGCATTACTCAGTCATATGAGTGAAATAAGAATACATATCATAGGTGGACAATGATACACAACATAAGGACAGTCCATTAGTGACTGCATTAGTCCTGTTCGACTTTAATGGAAAAGTTGGTAAAGTTGATATCAATTAGAATGTGGTAAAATGGGCCATCTGTGTGTTACATTGGAAAAATAAGCAAGAGATTATGGAGGGGACTCCATTTTCACTGGCATCTTTCTCTCGTTTTAAGTTTTAATCTTGAGACTGTTTACTTTAGGCTTTTATAACCACATGTTTATGTCATGCTCCTGTGTTTCTTCCAGGCCCACAACATTTTATTTTTTTTTTATTTTTATTAATTTTTAAAGGATTTTATTTACTTATTTGACAGAGAGAGCAAGAGAGCCCAAGCAGGAGGAGTAGTAGAATGAGAAGTAGAAAACCAGTATGGCAAGACTAGAAAATAAAGTAAAAAGCTGTCAGTGTTATATTTTAGGGGGGGGTACAGTAAAAGGAGAGGTAGAAAAACAGTATGGCAAGACTAGAAAATACAATAAAAAAGCTGTCAGTTTTATACTTAAAAATTCTCTAAGCAGATTTAGTTTTAGCAGATGTTTCTTTAAAATATTCAGGGTTTGAACATTCAAGGTACAATTAATTTACTTATAGTTGAAATTCTATCAGTACAAATAAGACAAGTGAGAACTTCTAATTGATTTTCATAAAGTCAGCAAATGTGACAGTGAAAGAGCACAATAAATAACATTTCATATGAAAAGAGAAGTGGCATAAGCTTTAAGAAAAAAAAAATTAGAGCCTAAAAACTTAATCTAGCTTGCTGTGTCTCCTTTACTCCTTAAAGGTTTACCAACATTACTCCTCACATAACTGGAGGGCTTCAACAGCTGTTAAATTGTCTGTTGGGAATTAAGGTAGCCCCTTCTATTCTTTTATCGCAGGGACTGAAAAGCCTGGTAACAACATATCTGCCAATGAAATGCAAGGTTGGAAGGGAAAAGAAGCAGTAGTCATTATTTCTCCATTGGCAACAGTGATGAGATGCCAGGCTTTTAGAAAATGGTAGACATAAAATTTTGCTTTTAGGAGTGACTCAACTGCTTCATTGCTACAACCACTGAGGTTTTTGGTGAAAATTTCCAGTGATTCTAGCACTCTTAGGTTTCAGAATTGGTGTAACTCTTCCAGTGGTTTTGTGGGACCTTCATTCTCTGTATTAAGTCACTTCCAGCCTAAAATATCCAAAGGGATTGATGGTTGTTTTTTTTTTTTTTTTTTTTTTATGATTGTTGTTACATGCTTGACTGTTATTTGTCCCTGAAGTGGTCCTTGTTAAAGGATTTTAAAATACAATTTGAGCATGCATCTGGCTTATTCAAATTTGAAGGTAATAATGATCTCACTATCAGACAAGAATGAATATTGACAATACATGACATGTTATGGAAAAAAACAGCTCATTACATTATTACTTTATTTACCTGGGTAAAGTATCTCTTAAAGGCAAGGATTTTGGAAAGCAACAGCTTCTGCAATGCAATATTGTTGTGGAAAAGACTATAAGAACTTGTGGATGGGCTTAAATTTCTCACTACACAGGAGAACTAACAGGAAATAAATAACATTCCTGAATTGTATCCTTTATAGTAAACTGGTAAATCTAAGCAAAGAGTGTTCCTGAATTCTGTGTTCCATTCTAGCAAATTATCAAACTGGTAGATGGCATGATGGGACCCCCCAACTTATAGTTTGTCACTCAGAAATACAGGAGTTCCAAGAGTTGTGAGTGGTGTCTGTAGTGGGAGGCAGTCTGGAGACTGAACCTTTTACTGAGACCTTTTTATGTAGGGTCTGCATCAATTATGGGGAATTAGTGTCAGAATTAAGTCGAGTTGTTGAACATCCAGTTGGTGTCTGGATAACTGGAGAATTGGTTGATGTGAGAGAAAAACACACCCATTTGGTGTCAGAAGTGTTGTGAGTAAAAACAGACTAAATGTTACCTATGAGATGTGTTATATTCTCTGGCCTGTCTCAGTAGAGGATGTTCCGACTCCCGTAACTATGGATCTAAAAACCAATAAGTAGAATAGCAGCAGCTCCCTCACCATTACACGAGTATGTCACAAAACTTTGTGTTCCAATTTGGCAATATTGGTTTCTACTAGTTTGTCATTCTTGGGCGATGAGAGAAAGGTAATTCCCTCTGGGGACATAATGGTTCCATTTGAGGGAAAGTTAAGTTTTCATAGGGATGTTTTATGTTTTTCATTCCTCTGAACAAATAGACCAAAAAGAAGGATACTGAACAGGCTGAGATGAATATCCAGATTGTCCATTATATAATATGGGTAAACAAGATTTTCAACCCAGAATATTACTTCAAAACAAGTGTTCATTACTGATCATAGCCTATAGCAACCCAACACATGCAGGACTGGTAAAGAATGTGTCAGAAGTTACATGAACATGTGGTGTGGTTTAAAAACATGATCAGCTGTGGTGCTGAGGACAAAAGAGAGTTCAAATGAATAGTGAAGAATAAAGTTATCAAGTTCAACAATAGCCTAGTAGCTAGTCAGCAATGGCAAGCACTGCAGTAGCTATGTATGTTTACCTTTCTGATTTCATTTGTAAGTGACAATTGACTTGTACATAATTGTCTACTTTTTCATCTCTTCCTACTGTAACTGTTTCATATAAAAGACATTGCTTGTGAGCAATCAGTTATGTCTGAAATTATACAATATTAAAAAATTAATTGTTTCTAAAGAAAAATCATAATTCAGATGAATATAATTGTAAATGGAATACTTTTCTTCCTTTTTATTCTATGTGAAGGGATTCATTTTAGCAAACAGTCATATTGACTATGTGGAAGCGTGATGCTGTAGTCTGGATTTAGGTGAGGATTACAAAGTTTAGCATTCTGGATATTTATTAGGAAACACTTTTTGGATCAACACCTGTGGAAGTGAAAGGGAAGAAACAAGATGAGTCACAGGGAAAAGTTGGGTTGTCATGGTCAGAGGTCAGCTTCCAAAGTGAGCTCTGGTTCAGAATGGCTTAGCAGAATCATCAGATGTTGGCTCACATTTACCTGGACTTTCTCCCTGATAAGCCCCTGGGTGTGTGCACTGACGCTGGATGGACAGAATATTGAGTGAAGCAACTCTCTGGGGCAGAGGCAATCCCTGAAAGGTCTCATAGCGCTCACAGTATCAGGACAACAAAGTTTGACTTTGAAGTGGAGGGGACCTGACTAATATGGCTCCACTCCATGCGCCCCACACATGCTGTTGCTCGTGTGGTTGTTTAAATTTTAAATATGCATTCAAGGCAATGAAGGAAGCATCGCCAAAGGGGTAAACTGTACTTATTTTTCCGTTGGCAACTTAGCACCATTTAGTCCTTATGCTTTCTTGTCTGTTGCTGGATCTGGAAGCTTGAAAAATATGTTCTGCCAATTTGAGAAAATCATATGAGAATTAGAACGTGGAAGAGAAGCAGAAGCGATCATAGCTTCTGAGGCTGCAGCAGACAGATGGGTGGATTTTGTAGGATGTGAGGTTTTGCCAGTGGCTCCCAGCTATTTTCCTGAAAAACACCCACTTTGATGCTGCAGATGACTAAGAACATTGGTGATAACTGTCTGCCATTCCTACTTTTTGGATTTCTTGATGCTTCTTTCCCCAATCCATCCTATAACGATGTAAATTTTGACTTCTCTATATTAAACAGCTTTAAGTTCAAAGTACTGGAGAGATTTGCTTCTGCCTGTCTCTCTGCCCTCCTGTTTGTTAAATTACCTTAGCAACTCACCCTTTGTCATATCAGCTGCAGGTTTTCAGCAATATCAGTGTAAAACAAACCAGTTTCTGACATCTAACTCCTGAATTTCCAGCTGTATTCCTCTAGTAATGTCACAGTGACTCCAACTAATAAATGAAATAAACAGAACTGACAATCTACCAGTCTTAACACAACTCACTTATGTCCTTACATGTTACTTAATCAGCTAAGAATCCACAGTCCATTGTTATAAGCATTCACTTCCATTTGCCTTCAGTTCCTTCACTCCCTTCTCACTTAAACATTCCAAGCCTGATTGAATCTACCTCTCTTGAGGGAAACTACACAAATCAGGTCAAATCCATGACCATTAACCTTAAATTTATTCTTATCCTTCTTGGTAAATCCTACCACACTTCACAATTTACTCTCCCAATCTCCTTCATTATTATTTTATAATTTCTGCTCTTCCCTTAGATCTGATATAGTTTCTCATCTATCCTCTTTCTCCACAGAAATCATAGCCAAGCTAAAGAGAATTTTTCCTAGCTGATTCCAACATCCCCCTGACACTACAGTCTTGTTCCCCACCCCCAATCCTTCCTATCCTCCTGTCACTATGGATGGACTGTTTATATCTTGATCAAAGATAAAACTTCTCCTGGTGTGCTCCAGATTCCATGTCTCCCACTTGCTCATGAGCATGGCTTCAGAATGTTCACTCTGTCCTGTGTAATTCAGTTCTTTCTCTTTGTGAGAATAGTCCATAAGGATCATGCACAATAGCATGACAAATGACATTCATTTCTTCCATCTTATAAGCACAAATACTCTTCTCTCTACCTTACGACAGTCTTCAGGTACCACCCCATTGCTCTGCTCCCATTAACAAAAAACTTCTTGACAGTGTTTGTACCTTCCCATGTCTAGCTCCTGTCCTCCTTTCAGCTCCACATGGGGGGTGGGGGTGGGGAGCAGTTATGCGTGTGTGTGTGTGTGTGTGTGTGAGAGAGAGAGAGAGAGAGAGAGAGAGAGAGAGAGAGAGAGGTCACCAACAGCTTCCATGTTGTTAAATCCAATGGTCACTTCTCAGTCCTATTTTTATTTATCTTACCTGCTGTAACTGCCACAATTCATCCCTGTTCATTGGAACACCACCTATACTTGCCTTGTAGGAAATACCCTTATCCTTCCAGGAGACTTTTTAAAAATAAAGACAGACTGCCACATGCAGTGTCTTGTTTGGATGTGTTTAGGGTCTGAGAAGCTTGATTTTCCTACCTTTTCCTACCAGTGGACCTTCAGAGCTTGTTTAGATTGTCAAGTAGGGTAACACAGCTTCTTGTCTACCTTTGATTGAAGAATGGTCCTTCTTCATGGAGAAAGGCTATCTGTCACAGAGTGTACAACTTTGGGAGGGATGGATGTGGAGTGACAAGAGAGTAAGAGACACGTATCTAGCCAAACAAGTCAGCTGAACCAACCTTGGCAATCAATCAGTGACAGATGTCACAGCCAGATTGCCCTCATGTCCTATGAGATTCTTTAAACATTCGTAACCCTTATCTACTACACTGCTACCATGATGATGTTTTCAAATTTAAACACTGTCACTATGGTAATGACTCTCATATTTAAACCTCCTGCTCAGACCTCTTCCTTGAGCTGTATCTAGCTGCCCACAATACTTCTCCATTTAGATGAGAACTTTCTCAATCTTACTTGCTTAGAACTGAATCGATCCCCACCTGTGGCAAATTTGCTTTTTCCTCCTTCTTTTTTCTATTATGTAAATATCAACTGTATCCTATCTAGTTGCTCATGCCAAAAGCTTAAGAGTTCTCTTTGATTTTCTTTTTTTTTTCTTTTGTGCAACATCAAGCACAATCTCTTAGAAAAATCTGTCAAATGTATTTACAAAATCTATTTCCATTCTAACCACTTCCCAACATCTGTACCTCCACTTCTGCCAAGTCTTTATCATCTCTTATCACAATGACTTTTGCCTTTGCCTCCCTTTGTATCTCTTTCTAGGCAAATTTTAAAAATATAAAGCATATAATGCCCTCATTTTACCAAAATCCTATGATGATTTTGAATCCATACAGTGTCTTAATGGGCCCTATTAGATAACCTCTCCCCTTGCCCCACGCCCACCTAAAGTATTTCTTTTGACTTCACCTTTCACTCTTCTCTCCTAACTCACTGGGCTCTCACTGTTCTAGAATGAACTAGTACATGTCCTTTCCTTATGTGCTCTCTCTACCTGAATCACACCTTTCCCAGTTATTGCACGACTTACTCTATCACCTCTTCATGCAAATATTTCCTTCTCAGTTATAGTCTCTCTGTCCATTCTGTTTACAACAAGGAAGCTCATACCACTCCTGGCACTTTCAATTTCTTTTCTGTCTTTATTTTTCTGCACAGCATTTGTACCATATGACCTACTATCATTTGGCTTATTTATTGCTAATATCTCTCCCTTAGAATATAAGCAACATAAGGCCAGGGATTTTTAAAACTTTTCACACTGTTAATATTCTTATCATGCATATATTATTGCTTTTAACCATAATAAGTTCACAACAAATATTTACTGAACTAATGACTTTATAGAATAAATATATCAAAGGATAAACTATTTGATTATAGTAATTGATTATAAAAACATTTTATGACATTCTATATATATATATTTGATATTTGATTGATTTATTTATTCAAGAGAGAAGAGAGAGAGCATGAGCAGGAGGAGGGGGAGAGGAGAGGGGCAGACTCCCTGCTGGGTATGGAGCTCCAGGTGCAGCTGGATCCCAGGTGTCCCTAAATAAAATATTTAACTCTATTGATAAATAATATAACAAAAATCACATATTCAAATAATAGGATATATAAAAAAATTAAAAAGTGAAAATAGATTAGAAAACCATAATGTTCAGCATGACCAAATTTGTTATAAAAGAATATAGTTGTTAAAGACTTGAAGTCTGTGATATTAACAGCATTGTCCTCTGGTTGAAGAAGTTACTATTAATTTTTGTATTTTTTTAAATTAGGATTTTGAGGGGCGCCCGGGTGGCTCAGTTGGTTAAGCAACTGCTTTCGGCTCAGGTCATGATCCTGGAGACCCGGGATCGAGTTCCACATTGGGATTCCCGCTCGGCAGGAAGCCTGCTTCTCCCTCTCAGTCCCTCTGCTTGTGTTCCCTCTCTCGCTGTGTTTCTCTTTGTCAAATAAATAAATAAATAAAATCTTCAAAAAAATTAGGATTTTGAAATTTTCTAATATAGTTATTATTTTTAATTTCAGCAATAAAAGTAGTACATTGCATAAACAAGAATTTAGTGAAAGTTACTATTGTTTTTCCTCAGCTACCAGAAAACTTAAATGTCAGTTACCTAATTTTGTAATTTGTTCATCTCTAGTGACTGGTATCAGTCCATATATATTTTTGTCTCTGTCTGGCAATAAATATAAAGTTTTGCCATACGCTTTCAGATGTAAGTTGCTTTCAATTCCCTTAAATGTGGTTAAGGGAAGATAAAATATAGACCATACTAATGGAAATAACATTCTTGCTAGCCCTGCAATCATATCAACAGATTCATATACTGCCAATTGTGTGCTAAACACATACCGATTGTCTGCTCTGTGTATTATCTATTGAAAGGGCTATTGCTAACCATACTGCATACTTCCTGGACATCTTTCTTAACATCTAGATAGTGTGTACACAGAGAATGCAAACTAATTTTAATGTGCACTGAAGCAAAATATTACCAGGAAGGTGAAGCTACTAAAATATATAGCATATAAATTGTTTGCAAGCATTCATGACTTTCTGATTATGAGGCATTCTGGATGTTCCACACTACTGCACCTCCCCATTAGTAGAGATAACTGAGAGATGAGCATTATGTTGGTAGAAAATAAAAAAGAACTTATTTCTACTTCCATCTCATCCAAGCAATAGTTATACTTACTTCGAGGTATTCAGGAGGAAAAAAGTCCACTTTTTTGAATGCATTCTACCCCCACACACCCACTGTATTTGTCCATAACCATGCCTGAAATCCTGAAATTGCCTGCGTGCTCCCAAAGCACCTAGAAATTTCCCTGTTTTGTTTTTTTTTTGTTGTTGTTCTTTAATATATCCTTCCCCTCATGAGATTATAGAATCCACAAAGTCAAAGAATACAAAGGTCACTTTGTATAGAATTCACTTTGTATCTGAGGTCTCTGAGTAGATGTCACAGGGCATGGCACAATGGGTACACAATAAATACTTATTAAAATATACTTTTCTCCACTCATGTGAGCACGTGCACATGTACACACACAGATACACACACAGACACTTTCTAAGGTCATCATGTGTTTTTCAGAATTCTTTAAGAAATTTGTGTTTTGGGGTGCCTGGGTGGCTCAGTTGGTTAAGCGACTGCCTTCGGCTCAGGTCATGATCCTGGAGACCAGGGATTGAGCCCCGCATCAGGCTCCCTGCTCGGCAGGAAGCCTGCTTCTCCCTCTCTCACTCCCCCTGCTTGTGTTCCCTCTCTCACTGTGTTTCTCTCTGTCAAATAAATAAATAAAATCTTCAAAAAAAAATTTGTGTTTCTTCTGGGAAAAAAAAAAAACTACTTTTTTTTTTAAAGATTTTATTTATTTGATAGAGAGAGAGAAAGACAGCAATGGAGGAACACAGGCAGGGGGAGTAGGAGGAGAGAAGCAGGCTTCCCCTCAGGTAGGAAGCCCAATGTGGGACTCTATCCCAGGACCCTGGGACCATGACCTGAACCAAAGGCAGATGCTCAATGACGGAGCCACGCAGACACCCCAAAGAACTACTTCTTAATAATTATTGCCATTGCTAGAGTGTAGAACATAATACAATGGTTTATATTAATATTATTTTTCTCTAAGGAGAGGATATTTTCTTCCATCTATAAAAACAATAATGTGGGATTCCTACCATGACTTTGAAAAGCAAATAATCTGTGTCCTAAAACAACCGGTGATAAATACCCTCAATAGCATTTCTAAAATATCTTTTCCTTCAAAAATAGCTCATGAAACAGTATGTTTCATTTGCTCAGCATTGAGTCTTCTTTACCACCTTCCTGGATAAAAAGCATTTTAAACCCTGGCCTGAGACCACTGAGTTAGGAAAAATAAAAGAAAAATAGCTGGGGTGGGAAGGACATATACAGTAGTTGAAATTTGTCCTCTTCCAAACCCTAATTTCCACTTTCCAATTTTAGGTGTTTACCAGCCAAGTCTCTGCCTTAGTTCCTCTTGAGTTCAGTTATGATGAATTTCTTTAGCCTTAAAACCTTGTTTAACACTTATTTTGAGTAACATGTTCTTTGCTTGCCCATTTCAATTTTAAATAAAACCATTGCTCTGGGGGTGATAAGGAATAGGGCATCCATAGGTAAAGCTATTTTTCCTTGCCAATTTCCATATATTGTGACAGTGAAATGCATATTTTGAGGTTGGCCCAATTGCTAGAGAATTCCAAATCTTTATAGTTTACTTCTGTTACTGAAATAAGTGACACTGGAGTAGAATGAGAATCAAGTCCTGTTGATAGTCCTAAGGATTAAAGAGGTAAAATTAATTCACTTACTGGATCTACTCCAGCATTTGTCCCCAGAGAATTTTCCCAACCACCACTTTCTTAGCATTTATTTCTCATTATCACTGGGTGCAATTCTTGGTCATGTTAGTCATTTCATCAGTGCAAGGGCAATAGGCACCTTCATAGCTCATGACCCGAACACCCCCCTGCTTATTTTATGAACTCAGGAAACTGGCCATAGAGAGAGTGTAAACCATAGGATTTCAGTCCCAGTCTAAGCTGGCACCCAGAGGCACCAGATACTCTCCTTTACTTTCTCCTGCTCCTCCTTCTCTTTCTTCTATTTATTTTTCTATTTTCATGGACATCTACATAATAAACTTTAATTCCTTCTCAAATTCCCCAAAATATTTCCATAGCTGAATATTTGATACATTGTTAGGTTTGTTTTTTGGTTCTTGCTTTCTAACTGCAACTGAGTGTTCTGAGCAGGAATGTACCTGATTGTAACTGAGTGATCAATTCAAGAGTATTTTTTTATTTTATTTTCCAGGCCTATAGAGCCAATTTATCTGACCATATAGCAAAGCTATGGGCTACATATCAAGAATGTGAGTATCCAAATATTTTCCGAGGGTAGGACCTCCAATTCCACCGCTAAATATACAACTTTCATCTCTTGCCCTGCCTTTTACCATCAAGAATTAACTATATTAAAAGCAAATTCTTGCTGGTTTCCAAATAGCAATGCAGCCCTCAATAAAGGAAATCCCATTAATAGATCACAAAGCTTGCTTTGCTGAGGCTGGGGGAGATCCAGTGGTTTAGGCCATACAAGTTATCAGTGCAGGAAAGTTTTATGAGACCTCTATTATTGATTCTATGAACAGGTAACATAAATGCTCCTGAAACTCCTTGGAGAGTACTCCTGAATATATCACTTCCATTTTATAATTCAACCTTGTTATGAAACCCTCTTCTTATTTAAAACTGTCTCTCACACCACTAAGATAGAATCAGAATTCCTATCCTAAAACTCATCTGATGTCCTTCAGGGATGGCTTGTATTGTAGTACGGAAGGAACAAGCAAGAAATTGTCTCTTAGGTAGACTACAATAAACAGATACCTAGTTCAAAACAGAGAAATACCTACCAATTTCTACCAAAGGTCCAGTCTATGTTGGTTTTAATATTTCTAATATTGATAAGAAGTTAGGTCATGAAGATCTCTAATAGCCTTTGCCACTGTCCTCTCTAAAATGTTAACAAGATCTTTAAGGCTATACAAGGTCACCTTGGCTTGTGGCCCATCCTGTAAGTCTTTACCATATAGGTACAACTGAAACTATTGGAGAACTTATTTAGTCCTGGGTAGTCTATGCTAAGTTCCAGGAATGGTCTGTGTTACACACTGGCCATATAGAGTTTTAAAAGATAATTCATGGTCATTAAATTCCTGACCTCAACGATTTCTTTAGTCAGAGCAAGGATTTTTGTTTCCTTTTGCCCTCCTGGAGTTCTGAGTTCCTTTAATGTTTACTAACAAAGAAATATCAAATAGTTTAAACTTTCATATTTAGTATGGTAAATTGAAACTAAGTGAAAAGTCATCCTTAATAAAAACAGTAAAGGCAATATACTCCATTCATACATAATATCTATCCCAATTATGTACTTAATTAAAGGCAGTGCCATCACTGGAATATTTCCAACGATGTTTTCCAACTCCCAATTTCATTCCTACCTTGAATCTTCCATCACTACATCTCGACACCCAGCTAGTTTCATATTAAGATCTTTTAATTTACCTCTTCTATCCACATGGAATTGAGCTCTCAATTTTAACAATCCTCAGACATTTTGCTTTGCAACTTCAGGCCACTTTATCCTTGTCCATAGCCTAAGACTCCCTTCCCCTGTTGTGGGCAAACTCATGTCAACCTCACCATTTTGTTGTTCCTTGCTTCTTTGTTCAGTTTTCTTTCTTTCTCTCTCTTTTTTTTTAAGATTTATTTATTTATTTGACAGAGAGAAACACAGTGAGAGAGGGAACACAAGCAGGAGGAGTGAGAGAGGGAGAAGCAGGCTTCCTGCCGAGCAGGGAGCCTGATGCGGGGCTCGATCCCGGGTCTCCAGGATCATGACCTGAGCCAAAGGCAGTTGCTTAACCAATTGAGCCACCCAGGCACCCCTGTTCGGTTTTCTTAAAATTGTTGTTTTTCTAAATCATGATCTTTATCATTGGGTTTGAACTCCTCCAGACTAAGGTAAATAGAACAAATTTACCATGGTACCTTAAGAGCTACAAGTAGGGGCATCTGGGTGGCTCAGCTGGTTAAAGCGACTGCCTTCAGCTCAGGTCATGATTCTGGAGACTGGGGATGGAGTCCCACATCGGGCTCCCTGCTTGGCAGGAAGCCTGCTTCTCCCTCTCTCACTCCCCCTGCTTGTGTTCTCTCTCTGGCTGTGTTTCTTTCTGTCAAATAAATAAATAAATAAATAAATAAATAAATCTTAAAAAAAAAAAAAGAGCTACAAGTAGAGCTCGAAAAATATCTACTCCTTAGTGAAAATCCCATCACTTCCATTTCTGGTCCCAATTATTCAGAAACCAACTGAATAATCAATTGAGCCAACTTCACCAAAAAGGCTGGTTATAATTTCCTTCTCTGTCCTTTTTTTCTGTCCTTTTCTTAACTCCTTTATTTTGTGTGGCATCATTTTTTTTTTTTTTTCCATCATGCAGCCCGATGCACAGTAACAAAAAGAGCAGTAAAACATTTCCTCTTGAATATTTTCGAGACTTCACAAGGGCGGTCTTTCCATAAGGCATAAAATTTAACAAAGTCCCAGTGTGCCACCGTCATTGCCCTGTTATAATTTTTGACAGTGTCACTGATGTGGGTGTGCACTTCTGCTTCTCATGAAAGCCGTCAAGGACCCTTAGCACGTGTAACATCTCTGCTCTTTCTAAGAGTTTTATGTGTATGGTGTTGGGAGGACTGCGAACTCACTTAATTCATTGCAGTTGACCAGCTCTCATATTGGCTCAGTGAGTTTTCTCACGAAAGGTTGCTGCCGCATCTTGATTGATTAATCTACCCAAACATTAAGTAGTATCTAGAATTAGCAATGTCCTTATTGCCAACTCTAAACATCCACACCAGAGATTCGTGAGGGTACTGAGGGTCTTTCTTACGCCCCAACTAACAATATACCTTTATGATTCAGTAGTTCATCTTCATCTCTAACTACCTGTATAGTATTTATTATAATCAAAGGCCTTAATAGAGTTATTTTGTCTGTGAACACAGTATCTTTTCTGGGTACAACAGAAGCATGAGAAGATCTTCCAGTGAGAAGAAAAATCACCATTATGGTCACCATCTCCCCCTCAGTTAATGTGATGGCTTTAATCAGAACTGTTAGCACAACAGAGAACAGAATTGCTTTACTGTCTTCCCTTTTGCTTGCCCCTTCTGGTCTAACCAGTTTCCCTAGGTCAGTCTAAATATAATTCTTCCATATTATATTGATTAAATCTATGCCCATAAACTATCTCAACATGTTTTTCTTTTCTTTACTTTTCTTTTATTTTCTTTTATTTCCTTTTCTTTTCTTTTTTTCTTTTTCCTTTTTTTCTGTAACAAGGATGATTAGCAATCATCCTGGCATCAGATACTCATCATGCTTTTCCATGTAAAGCTTTTATGATTTGTGGGTCTAAAAGCCAATCTGGGTCACAGAATTAATAAGGAACCCAATTATCAAATCAGGCTTCCATGAATCAGATGCTTCTTAGTATCAGGTTTTATTTATAATATTAAGCACATAACCAAGCAAGAAACACAGACAAAGCAGGCACTTCCTCTCTTTTAGTAGATTGGAACAACATAGTTAACAAATGTTACTGAGTGTTGTATGGAACCCTCTCCTTACATCAAACTGAACTCACTATGTTCAAATACACACAGAACTTTTATGAGACTTGACTGCATACTGGGCCAAGAAGCCAGTTTCACCAAATTTTAAAGAATCTGTATCATGCATATATCAGTCTTTGATTATAGTACAATTAAATTTTTTAAAAAATGAATAAAAAAGAAAAAAATAAGTCCAATATATTTAGAAAATGCAAGACATACTCCTGGAACCTGTACTGATGAGCACTGGGTGTCCCATAGAGGTGCTGAATCACTATATTGTACACCTGGAACTACCTTAACACTGTGTTAACAAACTAGAATTTAAATAAAAACTTTAAAAGATAAAAAAAAAACATACTTCTAAATAACTCATAACTAAGCAAATCATAATAATTTTTGAAAATTAAAACAGTAATACATACAGAAAAACATGGTATAAATGTACATGAGTCTAAAATTAATGAAATAAGCTTATTATAAGAACAGAATTAACTTCAATGAAGTAAAGAAATGATATAATAAAAATAACCATAGGAGTTAATGATATAGAAGAGAACTATACAAAGAATATCAACAAAAGTGGGAGTTGGTTTTTTGAAAATAGATAAATCTGTGGTGTAATTGGTTAAGAAAAATTGAGACACAAACAAATAAGTGGATCAAAAAGGGGCTATAACTAAATCAATGCTAGATAATTAAAACAATAAAATATGAACATTAAAAATTTTATATATGAGTGCCTGTGTGCCTTGGTCATTGTGCATCTCTCTTTGGCTTGGGTCATGGTCATGGAGTCCTGGGATCTAGCCCAAAGTCAGGATTTCTGCCTCATGTGGGGTCTACTTCTCCCTCTCCCACTCCCCTACTTGGGTTTCCTCTCTAGCTGTGTTTCTCTCTGTCAAATAAATAAATAAATAAATAAATAAATAAATAAATAAATAAAATCTTTAAAAAAAATTATATATAATTTACACAAGTACTACATAGAAAAAATTAATTCCTGCCTCGGACCATACACAAATACTGACTTTACATTGATTAAAGTCTTAAGTGTAGAAGGGAAATTATTAAATCATTTAGAATGAAATGTAGAATATATATCTAAGGTATATTTTATATATTGGGATATAAAAAATCATTCCTTTTAAACCTCAGGCTTAGAATTCCATGACATCAAAAAGGCAGAGAACTTGGGGCGCCTGGGTGGCTCAGTTGGTTAAGCGACTGCCTTCGGCTCAGGTCATGATCCCGGAGACCCGGGATCGAGTCCCGCGTGGGGCTCCCTGCTCGGCGGGAAGCCTGCTTCTCCCTCTCTCACTCCCCTTGCTTGTGTTCCCTCTCTCGCTGTGTTTCTCTCTGTCAAATGTATATAAAATCTTTAAAAAAAAAAAAAAGGCAGAGAACTAAGACTTGCTGCGATCAAATATCCACACTGGGACATCTTACCATCCTCCATTTTTTAAATGTTTCAGCTTCAATCTTGAAGTCAACTTCTGTGACTTAGTTGATTTTAATAACCATTCAAAATATGTAATTTTATTTTCAAATTCCTATCTTTTCATTTCCCTGACTTTTCTCCATCAATCTTGACTTGAATGCTCTTTTCACCTGTCACTTGCCTTGTCATACTCTGTACTATTTTATGATAATAGCTATGATTTCAAACATGCCAACCCCACCACTACCTCTGTATCCAGCAATTAACTTCACTTAACAGCATCCTAAAATCCATTCATCCTTTCTACCTTTTCCTACCCTTCTGTATCATCATGATTTCACTTCCCTTTTGAAACCAAATTTTATAGACAACAATTATTATCTTTCACATGTTTATATTTTTATCTGCTTTCTCACTTCCATATACTCTTAAGCAATAACACTTCCCTGGTTAAATGTGACAACTTTATTTGGACAACTGTGCAGCTAGTGTAACTCAAGAAAAATAAACAATTTGAAATTCATGATTATCCTCAAAATCCATTGTAATCAGGTCTTAAGTCATCACAAATACATCACTGGCTTAAACTGTGAATAATATCTCCAAACCAGTCACTTCTTTTCACCTACCATGTTACAACTAGTTTGGGTTCACTCTGGAATAGTGCAATATTTTTCTAACTGGTCATTTACATCTGCACTCCTTCAGGGCTTTCTCCAAATGACAACCAGAGTTAAAATGTAAGTCTGCTAAAAACTTGTTAATGGCTTCCCATTTCAGAGTAGAAGTTAAAGTTCTTATAAAGGTCTATGAAACCCAGAATGCCTCATATACAGATACATAGGAATCATATACAAGAATGTTTTCATCAGTATTAATTGTAATGCTAGATACTGAACAAAAAAGATGGTGTTTAGAAATCTACACTATTATTCCATGTTGCTTCAGAAATAGAAATCATTGTGTTTGGTAAAGCTGGAAAAGTATTGGTCATCATTTAATCTAACCGAAAATTAAGGGGTGAAATAAAAGAGTAAGATCTCTAAGTTGTTGCATCTAATGTTAATAATGCAAGAAGAAACATGGTGGTAGTAAGGGTAAAATCTCTTTTTATTTCTGGCCGAGCCTGGCTTTTTCTTTTTATAGCAAAAGACGGATTATATGATCATGTAATTTACTGTAATTAAAATAGACATAACACTGGAGGACAACAGTATACTGAAAGAAACAGATTCATGAAAGTAGATACATTTGTTACTCTTGTTACTACTATGTACAAATATTGTTACTACTATGTACAAATACTATCTGTTACATACTATGCATACAATAGCATTAAATTTGTATTTTCCTCCATGCCTTTCAATCTATCTCAATATGATATTTTACAAGTAGTAAATATTCAATGTATTTCTTTAAAAAAATAAAATTCTCTGGGTATCATCATACATAAATTGCTAGAATTGAATATTTCTAAGCTCCACGTGACACAGCTTAATTTGTCAGAAATAAAAGTAAAATGTTTGAAGTAGAGAGAGATAGACTTGAATTCTTGTTCTGAAATGTACTAGTCATGTTATCCACTTCCTTTTTAGACCTCTATGACTTCATTTGTAAACTAATCTACATTACATTGATTGACATTGAAAGATTAGTGTGCAGTAAGTTACTGGGCAAAAAATAAGTACCCCTAACTTGTGGCTCATGCAACCATTTAAAAATATTTAAAAAATAAAGACTTTCACACAGAGATTCCATGCTTTGCTCCCCCCATCTTTAGCCTGTACTTTTTACAGACCTATCAGATACTATTTACAAGTTTTGTTGTGATAAGCACTGGGTGTTATATTTAAGTAATGAATCCCTGAATTTTACTCCTGAAGCTAATATTACACTATCTGTTAACTACTAGAATTTAAATAAAAACTTGAAACATTAAAAGAAATCTTAATATAAACCATGCATTGCATTTGAGCGCCATGTGTAATGTTATTTCTGCTTTTGTTTTCCTGTTATATTGTCCTATGAGGTTAGTGTGCTTTAGTTTTGTTTTAGTGGTAATAAGAAAATTTAAAAAAATGTTTTAAGTGCTGATACATTGTAAATATTGGATTACTGATAGCTATTATTATTATACCCATATAATTCATTTTTAAGACATGACACTAAGATAGTCAACCAAATCCTCAACTTGAAATTATAAAATGTACAAGGAATAGTAAATAGAGTATTCATTTGTCTCTGTTATATAACACACTCAAAGCATATTTTATTTTGCAGGGTTATATTTAAATAAGTTACTTACATATGTGATTTTTATGATAATTCTTGGGTATATGACTTTTTGAAAATATGAAACAGGAGTTACTAGAAAAGTGGTTAATCATTGCCATCAGGAATTTCACATGAGAAATTGTTCTAATCATTAAATAATAATTGTTTAATCTACTTTAGGTTGACTCACAATACCTTTAAAATTTAACTTTTAATGATTCAAAAATAAACATAAACAAAATATTATAGATTGCATTACACATGATTTTTCATATCAATTGTATGTACATTTATATGTGTATATGTAGTGTATAGTATTTATGTAATATATGGAAAACACGTATATATAGTTGAATATAAATTAAATGTCCAAGTATAAAATTATGTACATACACATGACCTTTAGAAAATATCTTGGCACATATATGGTCAAATATAGTTCTCATTTTGAATGTGGTGAAATAAGTTCAGTAAAATAAATTTCATGCTGATGCACATAATGGTTATATATACATTCAGGTTTATGTATTTTAAATTAGTTAGAAAGCAAGACTGCACATTCATTGCTTTTTTCAGTCATTCTAGTTAAACCATTGCAAGTATTTGAGAGAAGAAGTTCCTTTTTTATTTATGGAAGTTTATCATAGCATAAAAATACATGTTGTTTATATAACTTTAGAATAAACAATGGTAACTTTCATACACCATTTAGAAATGGTTGCAATCACTTACATTCTGAGTTTATTCATAAAACACATAGAGTTCCTGCACTATATTTTCTCCTTCTTTCTCCATAGGGGCAAAAGGACTATAAATTTACCATCTGCTCTAAGACTTTTTAGCCATAAAGACTGCAGTTAAAACTATGTTAATAGCTCAGTTCAGACAAGAATGATTCCTTAATTTTCATTTCTTATAAGGAAGTTAATTAAATCTGTTAAAACCATTTTATCACTCTGTGAGGCTACTCAAGTTTTTACTTGCTTCCATTCTAAAATTCCAGACAAAATTCTACATATCTGTTTTCTTCATAATTTCATCCCTATAAAGCCTATTTTTGAAACGTTGTCTTACGTATTTAAATGTTAAAATAAATCTTAAGTGGTTTATTTTAGAAAGAGGTTGTTACTAAGATTAATTTTTTTAATATTGAATAAAAACATATATCACTGAGGAAAATAATCATCTAGGAGTCTGTTTATGTCCCGTACTATGCAGAAAACATGTACATAATGGAGTATACATAGAATCATAAAGATGAAAAATATAATTCTGGAGCTGCTTAATACTGTGACAAAATCCACAAAAGGCACAAAAATACACTATAACAAGAATGTTACAGGGAACACTTATGAATTCCTACTGGTAAAATATTGTTAGGCTTTTGTCTTTAGTTTCTGGTTTAGTGTTGAGTACAGAGTAAGATGTTCATGCTTTCAGTTTTGATCAAAGTGCTTTGGGGAGATAGGAGAGGGACAAAATAGGTTTAGGAGCATTGGGAAAAGTTTATTGGAGGAGTCCTTAATGATTAATAAAATTTGTCCAGTTGAAAAATAAAAGAATGCAGATATGTAAAAAAACAAAACAAAACAAAACAAAACAAAAAAAACCAGTAGGTTATTCATGTAGTGATTCCCTAAACCCATGAGTGACTCAAAAGTTAATGAATAATTCTATAGGATATTCTAATGTTTCAAATAAAGCACTCATTCATTTATTCAGGTGACAGGTATTTATTGATTGCTAAATATGTGCTTAGGGATACAGTGGTATTCAAGATATATTGAGTCTATCATGTAGTGAGAAGGAATAAAAAGTATGTATAGTTTGTGATATAGGTAAGGATAAGGTGGCAGAGGAACACCTAACAAAGTGTCCATTCAAGTCTTGATTTAGGAATCTCTCTCAGTAAAATAGGTACTTAAATTAAGTTCTTTTACAATTGTTAAATGCAAAAGAATACATAGGCTTGGTTCCAATTATATAAAGTTAAAAAAGATGAAACAGATGTTTTTAGGGATGCATGTTTATGAAATAAAGCTATAAAATGAAGCAAGAAAATTATTACCACAAAAATTCTGCAGTCTTGAGGGAGAGGTCTGTGACTGAAGAGGAAACATGGAACTAGGAGGTGAGGATGAGGCTTTTGGAGTGTTGGCAATTTTGTTTCTTGACTTAGTATTACAACTCTTCATTAATAGTGATTGATTGTATTTCATGTTTATGCTGTATGCATTTTTGTGTTTACTTTTAAATCTTTCAATAAAGATTTCAAAAACAGAACACATGGAAGGCAGAAATAGAAAAAATCCATGTCCAGTGATAGTAGCCATCCCAAATTAATGGTACAAAAATTTCTATATTAAAAAAAGTCAACTACATATTTTTTCTTCAAGATATACTATAATACATATCAATGTGACAGGTTTGAAGTTATAATGTTGGGAAAAGATAAACATTGCAAACTATAATAAAAAAGAAGTTGGAACAGGTTTGTAAAATAGACTCTCAAAAACAATGCCTTCTTAGGGACAAAGATTATTACCACACCTTTTATAAAATATTTAACTCACCAGTAAGATAAAACAACCCCAAGGTGATGGGAACATAAACAAAAAATCACAAATAAAAGATATATAAATAGACCTTACCATAAAAAATAAATGCAAAATTACAATACTGTAAGAGATTTCCATAAACTCCTCTCAATTATTGATGTTGTAAGGGCAGATACAAGGTAAAAACAAGAGACTTAATTCTTCGTATTCAAAATAAAAGAAGAGACGGCCCCGTCTTAGAACATTTATTATTTTTTTAAAGTTGTAAATGTAAAGTCTAAAGCTAAATAAGACTTTTTTCAGGTTTAAGAGCTAGGAAGGTCATTCTGAAGATGATGTAATTATCCAAGAAATTACATCTGAGATGTAATTATCCAAGAAAAAGTGACTCTATCTCTCAGTGTCTATGGGAGGGTAGGAGCCTAACCTAGACCTTATTCCAAACTATCTCCTGTCATAAAGATATGAGAGGTTTATCTTTCCTTTGGATGAAATCCATTAATGTATACAGGCAGTCTCCCCACTTACCAGATAAATTTAGGATGAACCAATAGTGCCGTCAAGTTCTCTCACTTGGGTACTAGTTACTTAGTTTGAGAATATATATAATGGGTTATGTCTGTTTGGCTTATGAAAGGGTCAGATTGCTTTCTGTCTTTGCAGAAGACAGTCTCTCTCTCTTTTTTTTTTTTTTTCTTTTTTTAAAGATTTTATTCATTCGACAGAGAGAAACACAGCCAGAGAGGGAACACAAGCAGGGGGAGTGAGAGAGGGAGAAGCAGGCTTCCCGTGGAGCAGGGAGCCCGAAGTGGGGCTTGATCCCGGGTCTCCGGGATCATGACCTGAGCCAAAGGCAGTTGCTTAACCAACTGAGCCACCCAGGCGCCCCAACAGAAGACAGTCTCTTAATGAATTTCTGTGATACAAGTCATTGTTGGCATAATGCTTATTCACTAATAACACTAATTTTTTTCTCTTCTCCCTTTGTAAAGAGATTTCCTGGGTTGGGAGGAAATTTTGTTTTTTGTTTTTTTTTTATATTTCCCCAACTATTTGTAAGAAGCCTTAAATTGGATTTTATTAAAATAAACAAGAATAAACAGTAAACAAGTATTTATAAAGAAAAGGGAAAATTAGTTGTCTCATACAGTTAGTCATTGAACAGCAAGGACTATGCCACCTAACTTGTGAAAAGAACTTAGAGCATCCCATTTTACTGAATATATGACATGCTTCTACTTTTTAATGATTATGATTTACTTGATGCAGTTTGTAAGTAGACAACTGTTGAGGACAGACTGTACGAAAAGGTTATTGAAAGGAAATAGATGATGTAGAAATTTTAAAAATATTGGATTAATCATTCATAACAATTAGTTGCATTTGCATGAAGTTGGCCTTAAAAACCAAAAAAAACATGGATCGAAATTTGGTTTTGCTTTAAATTTCTATTAAAAATCCTAATAAAGTTGTTCATTACTGTTAGAAAAATTCTTGTGGAATCATTTAAAAATATTTTTAAGGATAATTTAAGATGTTCATTGGATCTAATCAGTAAATGGTGTTGGCTATTTTTCCTGTTAAGCTGACGATGAATAATCAAGTATCTGTAAATTAACACCAAAATGTGATGGTATTTTACACTCATTTAGACAATAGCAAATTTTGGTAGGTTGTGGAGTAACATAGATACATACACTGCTTGTAGAATATATATTGTAGATATAATATGTGTCAGATGACAATCTTGCAAAACATTTGCAATTACATTTAAAATTTCAGATATACCCACCATGAGTTAGCAATGCCTCCCATAAGAATGTCCTATATATATTGAGCATATGACATGCAAGAGAGCTTATAGCAGCAGTTATCATAAAAGCAAACAATTTTGTTAATCAATTAATTTTAGAATAGTCACCTAGCAGAATATGCTGCAAGAGTGAAAATGTATTGAATGACATTATAAGTGACAACCTGGGACTGAGCTGAGAAAGGTAACACAAGAGAGTAAACATGCATATCAAGATAATTACATTTTAGGAAATCATTTCAGATATCCTAAACAATCAGAAACTAAACCAAAATCAATATAAAAGCCAATCAGAACTAAATTAATATAATTTAGGTGTGTATGCATGCGTAGAGAACTAGCCTAACAAAACATAAGCTGATAAACACATTACTGTTCAGGTATGTGATAGTTTTGAGGTATTTCAGGAAGATGGGTCAGGAAGAAGCACATAGATAAATCAATGACAATCTACTAATTAAACTGCAGATGAATTTGTAAGTGTTAGTTTTATTATTATGCTTTATAAATTACTTATATTGTTGACATGTAAAAAGTTTACATACAATTATTAAACACTAAGAATTTTTTTCTTTGCTTTAAATGGGATAACCCATTTATCCAAATACTTATTTTATACTTTTTAGAAAATTATCTATAAAAACTTGCCCACCATCTTCCTGTAGGCAACTTCATTGCTTATAATAGGTGGTTGCTTATTATTATTGGTAGTAGTATTGACATTGACACCCTAAATTTTTCATGTGTTAGCATTCTAAGAAATAGTAGGTATCTAGATGATGTGATATATACCTCAATAATATTAAAAAACTTTTAACAATATCTAATTTTTTGGTAACAGTTCAAAATCTCAATATATTTCAAGTAAATATAGAAAGCATCTTTTCTTTTTAGTATCAATTATTTTACTTCAGTTATTATTCTGTTATTTTTAGATTGTAATTCATTTTTGAAGTATACTTGATTTATATATACAATATAAGTTTTTAATTTCCCACCTAAATATGATACACTTTCCAACTGATCTAAACAATTATTATTGTTTCCATTTCTTGTACAGAGTGACAAAAGCTTAGAATTTATAATAATTATAAAAGGAAGGGTTGCTGGGTGGCTGTCAGCTAAGCATCTGCCTTTAGCTCAGGTCATGATCTTGGGGTGAGTCCCATGTTGGACTCCCTGCTCAGTGGGAGCCTGCTTCTCCCTCTCCCTCTGTCACTCCTTCTGCTTGTGCTATCTTGCTGTATCTCTCTCTAAAATAAATAAAATTAAATTTAAAAAAATTAAAATAATTATAAAAAGAAGGAAGGAGAAAACAGGACAATTCTTTCTCCTGGAATTCAGGTACAAATTTAGATTCCAAAGACATAGTCACCTGAATACATGATATTTAGAATAAAAAAAAATGTATTTCATTTATGAAAACATGCTTAAGTATTGATAAAAAGCATGGAATAGCAAATGAAATGAAATAATCCTATGTTAACAGTGCTTATATAAAAATTTAGCACCCTTAATTTCATATTCTGCAAAATTATAGGCAAATTATATGTTTGATTTTCTGTATATCTGAAAACTAACTTTTCCTTTACAATCAAGTATGATAAAATTGATAATGTAGAAAATATATAAATAGCTTCATTGTTTGAATCTCACATTTTTAAATTAACACAAATCTACACAAGAGACTAGATAATCAATATATTAAAATTTATACCTCCATTAGGTAAAATTTTTTCTATTTAGAATTTAGTACTTATTAGTTTATTCACTAGAAGTTTGGTTCCTTTTGTGCTCTGACCATTTAAATACTATGAGCTATCATCTGACCAAAAATTCTTATCATTTTGTAATTAAATTAAAACTAGAATGATGACAGGTCATATTTTACAGGTTTAAAAAATTTTAGCATTTTATTCTTCTCAGTTTGAACACTGACTTTAGAATATTTGGGCATATTTTAAATTTTTTATTTAATTTTTTATTTTTTTGACATCCTTTTCTTTTAAGATTTTATTTATTTACCTGACAGAGAGATCACAAGTAGGCAGAGAGGCAGGCAGAGAGAGAGGAGGAAACAGGGTCCCTGCTGAGCAGAGAGCCCAACGCCAGCCTTGATCTCAGGACCCTGAGACCATGACGTGAGCCAAAGGCAGTCTTTAACCCACTGAGCCACCCAGATGCCCTTAAAATTCTTTTTAAAGCAAACAACTTTTGAACAACTTCTGATTTATTAACTACAATATAATTACTCTCTACATTCCAGTAATAGATAGTAATATACATATAGTAATAGTATAGTATTTATATGTATGTCTTACTCTGGAAGAACTTGGTTACTAGTGACCTCAATTACAATTTACTTGTGATAAAATGGCAATTCAGATAAACCTGAAGATTTTTATTTATTATTTTGTTTTGGTATGAAAAAATTATTTCCCCACTGATAGGTTAGATAATTTTGTGAGGTACTGTGTAAGCATACAATGTGTGTATGTTTTCATATTTGACTGTCTTGGACAATGTTAGGTTTATGCTGTTGGGTGTTATTCTAAAACAAAACAGTGGCCTAAACATCATCAATTCGAACATGTAGTTTTGTACCTGAAATGTTACTGAGCTGTTAATCAACAATTATGTATTCTGGTTATCTCTGCTGAAATCAAAGAGAGCAAGAAATATACCACGAAACATACATCATCTCAATGCTTGTTAAAGTGTGATATTTCAGATGTTCTGAGTAGATTGAACATTACGGCAATTTAATTGCTAATATAAAACATTGAATGGTTTTCAATAGAAATACCTATGATAGAATTAAATGATTGCGATAGAAAGTAAAACCTCAGATACTATTCAGTTTCAGTATTTGTGTTTTATAGTAACAAAGGTCACTATTTCTTTCATGCTAACTAACATTTGGAGGGCTTTGTATATTCATTAGAGTGCTTTGTACCTGCTTCAAAGTGTCATATATATATGTATATATGAGAATATATATATATATATATAGTGTCATATATATATATGAGAAGATATATATATCTTCTCAACTAGATAACATATAGTTATATAACTGTGGGAAAAGGATTTCATTTCTTTACTCTTTTCAAAGAAACATCATATAGAGTTTATCTCAAAAGCCTTACCTTTGCATGGATGGGTTGATTTATTTTGGGGACAATTTAGAATTCTGTTATTCTGAATAAATCTAGCTACTGGTTATTTCAATAATGTATGCTTATTAAAATTAAGGCATGAAATAAAAATTTAAACTAATGAACATTTATTCTCATGTGCTTTTATATTGTTAATTCACTTCATGCTTTGTTACATTTTGTGTTGTAGAAATCTAATCTCTGGTAACCATCAGTCTACTCTCTAACTCTATGAATGTGACTATAGGAGAGAGCTCATAAAACTGAAATCATGAAGTATTTGTCTTTCTGAGATAGGCTTAACCATGATATCCTCCAAATTCATCCATGTTTCTTAAATGAATTTTCATTTTTTTAAGAATAGCTAATATTTCACTATATGTATATATGATATTTTCTTTATCCATTCAACTGTTGCTAAATGTTTAGGTTGTTATCTCATTTTGGTGTTGTGAAAAATGTTGCAATGAATAAGGGAGTGCAGATAACATTTTGAGATCTTGATTTCAATTTTTTTGGGTAAATACTTAGAAGTGGGATTGTGGGTCATTATGGCAGTTTTATCTTTAATTTTTTGAGAAAATGCCATACTATTTTCCATAATAACTGCATCATTTTATATTCTCACTAACAATGTACAAGTATTCAAATTTCTCTACATCATCATTAACATTTATTATATTTTGGTTTTTGATAATAGCTATTCTAACAGATGCGTGATTATATCTTATTATAGCTTTTATTTGCATTTCCCTGAGTGATGTTGAGCATCTTGTCTATACTTAGCAGCTATTTGTATGTCTTTTTTTGAAAAGTATTTATCCAGGTATTTTACCATATTTTATTGAGTTTTTTGGATTTTTTTTTTTTTGCTATTGCATTGTAGAAGTTTCTTATGTAAGTGTTAAGCTCATATCAGATAAATGATTTGCAAACGTTTTCTTCCATTATGTAGGTTACCTTTTCACTCTGTTGCTTATTCCATTTATTGTGCAAACATTTTCAGTTTAAAGTAGTCCCATTTGTCTATTTTTACTATTACTGCCTGTGCTTTTGATGTCATATATAAGAAATCATTGTCATGGTCAGTGTCAAGAAATTTCCTGGTAATTTCTTCTAGAAATTTTAAAGTTTCAAGTCTTACATTAAATTTGTAATCGAATTTGAGTAGATTTTTTTTTTGTACAATGTAAGTTAAGGATTCAACTTTATTATTTTGCATGTAAATATCCTTGAATACTTCACCATTTGCTGGAAAAACTGTCCTTTGCTCACTATCTGCTATTGACATTCTTGTCAAAGATGAGTTGATCATATGTGTGTGAGCTTATTTCTGGTTCTCTGTTCTATTCCTGTGGTCTATATGTCTGTATTTGTGTTAGTACCATATTTTTTGAAATTACTGAAACTTTGTGATATAATTTTAAGTCAGGAAATCTAATGTCTATAGTTTTGTTCTTAAGATTACTTTGGTTATCCTTGGTCTATTGGAGTTCCATGTAAGTTTTAAGATTTTTTTTCTATATTTGTAAAAAAAGCTATTAGGATTTTGATGGAGATAATATTGAATCTGTAGTTTCCATTGAGTAGTAGGGATATTTTAACAATATTGTCTTCCATATCCACGAATATGGGGTATATTTGAATGTATTTGCATATTTAATTTTTTCATAAGTATTCTGTAGTGTTTGGTGTACAAATCTCTTACCTTTTTAGTTAAGCTTATTCCTAAGTATTTTATTCTTTTACCATCTACCAAGACCGAATGATGAAAAAATGATCTAAACCAACCAATAATGAGTAAGGAGATTGAGTCAATAATCAAAAACCTCTATCTAATTACGGGTTAATATTAGACAAAGTGTGTGGGGGGAAATCGATGTTTTTTAAGGGGTGTTTTATATAACTATAAATAACTGGCATTGATCTTTAAAGAAATATGATTTATTAGAGGTATTGTTTCTAACAGATTGAAGTAAAACAGGAAACCCAACAACCAAAGTCAGGGTACTCTGGACCAACTTTGATGTTAAAAAATGGAGTCAAACTTGCTGACTACCAAAAATATGTTTCTCTCTATAAATATCTTATATTTTAAATTTGTTTTTTTGTTCAACAGTATCAAAAAGAAGCATTTTTTCCCCTTAAGTCAAAGTGAGAAAGTTGAAGTTTAAGATGCTGATAAATGCCAAAATTTGTATTTACAAGTAACAGATTTGGGATTCATTCCAGAGCCTCCTGATTGCCAATCTAGTGCTCTTGTCCCTAACATGCATACAGCCTTCCTAAGTGGATTCCAACCACTCTCATCACTATCCTGCTGCAACTGTTCCCAATAGATCAATGAAGTACATTTCATGAAACTGAAAAACCGCAAACCCTCAAAGTCCTCTCACCTGTCAGCTTTTCAAAAACTTTCTCAGCTCCAAGCTATGTAAATATGATTTTGGGAAAACAAGTTATGATTTAACAGGGGAATCTGGAAACTAAAGGTCATTTAATGCTCTACACCTTCTTTCACTGTCATGGAAAGCAAGACACCCACACACACATTTGTGAATATAATTTTTTACTGAATTAATTGCTAAAGCCATATATGGTGATAATCCATGTGCTATGTTTTACATTTGGAATATAGATAATAGTAACCACAAGATCTTTATTTTATGGCACTGCAGTGATGATGAACATTAGTAATGTGCTAGGTATTGTACTAAATATTGCACATACTTTATGCTCCCTCAATTCTTGTACAAATACTTGAAGAGTCATATGTTTAATAGTCATTAAAACAACTATGATAAAGGGTTAGTATGCAAAATATATAAAAAACTTATTAACTCAACATCCTCAAACTTCTATAACTCAACATCCCCAAACCAAATAACCCAACTAAAAAATTGGCAGGGCAAAAGACACGAACAGACATTTCTCCAAGGAAGACATATAGATTGCCATCAGACACGAGACAAGATGCTCAGCATCATTCATCATCAGGGAAACGTAAATGCAAACCACAATGAGATATCACCTCCCACCTTCCAAAAGACTAAAATTAGAAACACAAGAAACAACAAATGTTAGTGAATCTGTGGAGAAAAGGGACACTAGTGCACCGTTAGTGAAAAATAAATCTATAAGAGAATATTACTCAGCCATAAAAAAGAATGAAATCTTGCTATTTGCAACAACATGGATCAGTCCAGAGGGTATAGTGGTAAGTAAAATAAGTCAGAAAAAGACAAATACCAGGTGATTTCACTCTTATGTGGAATTTAAGAAACGGAACAGATGAATAAAGCAAAAAAAAAAAAGACAAACCAAAAAACAGACTCTTAACTCCAGAGAACAAATGTTTACCAGAGGGGAGATAGAAGGGAAAGGTATTGAATAAAACAGGTGTAGGGGATTAAGAGTATACTATTCTGGAGCACTGGGTGTGGGAAATGGGGAATGAATCTTGGAACACTGGGAAAAAAATTTTAAGTAACAATAAAAAAAGAATAATACTAAAAATAAATAAATAAATAAATAAATAAATAAATAAATAAATAAATAAAGAGTACACTATTCTGATGAGCACTGAGTAAAGAATGGAAGTGTTGCATCACTATATCCTACACCTGAAACTAATACAACTGTATGTTAACTGTATGTTAATACTGGAATTTAAACTAAAAAAAAATAGAATGCAAAGAATAGATCAAAGAATGGCGATAGAGGCACATGGGTTGCCTTCTGTTGCTGCAGATCTAAAGCATTCATGATTAGTTATGCTAAGAGTACAAGAGCAACTGCAAATAGAGAACCAAGCAGCCTCTAGGGACCTGGCTTACCCTCAGTACTGAGTCTCCCACTTGCCTAATACGGCATTCTGCAGTGAATACCAATGTCATTGTATACTCTTAGAGTGGGCTGATCAGAAGAAAAAAATATTGATATATGAAGATAATTCCTGGAATGTCAGCTTCACCACAGTGACTAAATTATGTATGTATAAATTGCCCCTTTGCGACAGCCTGTAAGCAAATATTCTTTCCCCACTTTCCTCAGTCTATTAATTACCTGAATAAATAATTGCATTGGCTAACTATGGAATTAACTATATCTCAAAAAAAATTCACAATAGTTGTCCACAAAGCAGGATTTCTTTCCCCCAGCAGATGCTATGTTTGAGTATAAATGAGTGATTAGAAAACTTTTAAGAAGTATCTGTGGAGATAATAACTTTAAGGAAGATTTTAAACAACCTTAGGAAGAGGAAATTACTTTGAGAAAAACTACCATAGGAAATATGATTTTGCATAGTGTCTACATTTTTTTTCTCAAGAAAAGATGAAATTTACAAAATAAGAGCTAAAAGACGAGATTGTAATGTAAAACTTTCAGGTGAAATACCCACTAACATGGCTATAATCAAAAGAATGGAAAATAACAGGTCTTGGCAAGTATGCAGGAAAATAGGAATCCCTGTGCACTGCTGGTGGGAATGAAAAATGATTCTGTTGCTATCAAAAATGGTTTTGTGATTCCTCAAAAAGTTCAACATAGAATTACCATATGATTCCAGCAAATCTACTCCTAGCAATAAACCCAAAGCACTGAAAACAAGGGCTCA